>CAWZYM010000123.1:310000-477280 GCA_963966185.1 Rhabditoides inermis | reverse complement strand
ACTCCGCTGTGGCCATCGGTTTCCTCGCCGACTCCGAACATTTTATCGCATAACTTTGTTGTCTGTGAGTGAAATACCATAAAAACGGAGGTGGTAGTGGCGGATAAGTCAAGGATTCATGGCGCAAACACACCAATTTATAGACACACGTTTAGTTTGACTCCGCTGTGGCCATCGGTTTCCTCGCCGACTCCGAACATTTTATCGCATAACTTTGTTGTTTGTGAGTGAAATACCATAAAAACGGAGGTGGTGGTGGCGGATAAGTCAAGGATTCATGGCGCAAACACACCAGTTTATAGACAATATTTTAGTTTGATTCCGCTGTGGCCATCGGTTTCCTCGCCGACTCCGAGCATTTTATCGCATAACTTTGTTGTCTGTGAGTGAAATACCATAAAAACGGAGGTGGTAGTGGCGGATAAGTCAAGGATTCATGGCGCAAACACACCAATTTATAGACATACGTTTAGTTTGACTCCGCTGTGGCCATCGGTTTCCTCGCCGACTCCGAGCGTTTTATCGCATAAGTTTGTTGTCTATGAGTGGAATACCATAAAACGTAGGTGGTGGTGGCGGATAAGTCAAGGATTCATGGCGCAAACACACCAGTTTATAGACACTATTTTAGTTTGACTCCGCTGTGGCCATCGGCTTCCTCGCAGATTCCGAACATTTTATCGCATAACTTTGTTGTCTGTGAGTGAAATACCATAAAAACGGAGGTGGTGGTGGCGGATAAGTCAAGGATTCATGGCGCAAACAGACCAGTTTATAGACACTCTTTTAGTTTGACTCCGCTGTGGCCATCGGCTTCCTCGCCGATTCCGACCATTTTATCGCATAACTTTGTTGTCTGTGAGTGAAATACCATAAAAACGGAGGTGGTGGTGGCGGATAAGTCTAGGATTCATGGCACAAACACACCATTGTATAGACACACGTTTAGTTTGACTCCGCTGTGGCCATCGGTTTCCTCGCCGACTCCGAACATTTTATCGCATAACTTTGTTGTATATGAGTGAAACAACATAAAATTGAAGGTGGTGGTGGCGGATAAGTCAAGGATTCATGGCGCAAACAGACCAGTTTATAGACACTCTTTTAGTTTGACTCCGCTGTGGCCATCGGTTTCCTCGCCGACTCCGAACATTTTATCGCATAACTTTGTTGTCTGTGAGTAAAATACCATAAAAACGGAGGTGGTGGTGGCGGATAAGTCAAGGATTCATGGCGCAAACACACCAATTTATAGACACACGTTTAGTTTGACTCCGCTGTGGCCATCGGTTTCCTCGCCGACTCCGAACATTTTATCGCATAACTTTGTTGTATATGAGTGAAATACCATAAAAACGGAGGTGGTGGTGGCGGATAAGTCAAGGATTCATGGCGCAAACACACCAGTTTATAGACAATATTTTAGTTTGATTCCGCTGTGGCCATCGGTTTCCTCGCCGACTCCGAGCATTTTATCGCATAACTTTGTTGTCTGTGAGTGAAATACCATAAAAACGGAGGTGGTAGTGGCGGATAAGTCAAGGATTCATGGCGCAAACACACCAATTTATAGACATACGTTTAGTTTGACTCCGCTGTGGCCATCGGTTTCCTCGCCGACTCCGAGCGTTTTATCGCATAAGTTTGTTGTCTATGAGTGGAATACCATAAAACGTAGGTGGTGGTGGCGGATAAGTCAAGGATTCATGGCGCAAACACACCAGTTTATAGACACTATTTTAGTTTGACTCCGCTGTGGCCATCGGCTTCCTCGCAGATTCCGAACATTTTATCGCATAACTTTGTTGTCTGTGAGTGAAATACCATAAAAACGGAGGTGGTGGTGGCGGATAAGTCAAGGATTCATGGCGCAAACAGACCAGTTTATAGACACTCTTTTAGTTTGACTCCGCTGTGGCCATCGGCTTCCTCGCCGATTCCGACCATTTTATCGCATAACTTTGTTGTCTGTGAGTGAAATACCATAAAAACGGAGGTGGTGGTGGCGGATAAGTCTAGGATTCATGGCACAAACACACCATTGTATAGACACACGTTTAGTTTGACTCCGCTGTGGCCATCGGTTTCCTCGCCGACTCCGAACATTTTATCGCATAACTTTGTTGTATATGAGTGAAACAACATAAAATTGAAGGTGGTGGTGGCGGATAAGTCAAGGATTCATGGCGCAAACAGACCAGTTTATAGACACTCTTTTAGTTTGACTCCGCTGTGGCCATCGGTTTCCTCGCCGACTCCGAACATTTTATCGCATAACTTTGTTGTCTGTGAGTAAAATACCATAAAAACGGAGGTGGTGGTGGCGGATAAGTCAAGGATTCATGGCGCAAACACACCAATTTATAGACACACGTTTAGTTTGACTCCGCTGTGGCCATCGGTTTCCTCGCCGACTCCGAACATTTTATCGCATAACTTTGTTGTATATGAGTGAAACAACATAAAAATGAAGGTGGTGGTGGCGGATAAGTCAAAGATTCATGGCGCAAACACACCAATTTATAATCACACGTTTACTTTGACTCCGCTGTGGCCATCGGTTTCCTCACCGACTCCGAACTTTTTATCGCATAACTTTGTTGTCTGTGAGTGAAATGCTATAAAAACGGAGGTGGTGGTGGCGGATAAGTCAAGGATTTATGGCGCAAACACACCAATTTATAGACACACGTTTAGTTTGACTCCGCTGTGGCCATCGGTTTCCTCGCCGACTCCGAACATTTTATCGCATAACTTTGTTGTCTATGAGTGAAACAACATGAAAATGAAGGTGGTAATGGCGGATAAATCAAGGATTCATGGCGCAAACCCAAACACACCAATTTGTAGACACACGTTTAGTTTGACTCCGCTGTGGCCATCGGTTTCCTCGCCGACTCCGAACATTTTATCGCATAACTTTGTTGTCTATGAGTGAAACAACATGAAAATGAAGGTGGTAATGGCGGATAAATCAAGGATTCATGGCGCAAACCCAAACACACCAATTTGTAGACACACGTTTAGTTTGACTCCGCTGTGGCCATCGGTTTCCTCGCCGACTCCGAACATTTTATCGCATAACTTTGTTGTTTGTGAGTGAAATACCATAAAAACGGAGGTGGTGGTGGCGGATAAGTCAAGGATTCATGGCGCAAACACACCAGTTTATAGACAATATTTTAGTTTGATTCCGCTGTGGCCATCGGTTTCCTCGCCGACTCCGAGGATTTTATCGCATAACTTTGTTGTCTGTGAGTGAAATACCATCAAAACGGAGGTGGTAGTGGCGGATAAGTCAAGGATTCATGGCGCAAACACACCAATTTATAGACATACGTTTAGTTTGACTCCGCTGTGGCCATCGGTTTCCTCGCCGACTCCGAACATTTTATCGCATAACTTTGTTGTCTGTGAGTGAAATACCATAAAAACAGAGGTGGTGGTGGCGGATAAGTCAAGGATTCATGGCGCAAACACACCAATTTATAGACATACGTTTAGTTTGACTCCGCTGTGGCCATCGGTTTCCTCGCCGACTCCGAGCATTTTATCGCATAACTTTGTTGTCTGTGAGTGAAATACCATAAAAACGGAGGTGGTGGTGGCGGATAAGTCAAGGATTCATGGCGCAAACACACCAATTTATAGACATACGTTTAGTTTGACTCCGCTGTGGCCATCGGTTTCCTCGCCGACTCCGAACATTTTATCGCATAACTTTGTTGTTTGTGAGTAAAATACCATAAAAACGGAGGTCGTGGTGGCGGATAAGTCAAGGATTCATGGCGCAAACACACCAATTTGTAGACACACGTTCAGTTTGACTCCGCTGTGGCCATCGGTTTCCTCGCCGACTCCGAACATTTTATCGCATAACTTTGTTGTCTGTGAGTAAAATACCATAAAAACGGAGGTCGTGGTGGCGGATAAGTCAAGGATTCATGGCGCAAACACACCAATTTGTAGACACACGTTCAGTTTGACTCCGCTGTGGCCATCGGTTTCCTCGCCGACTCCGAACATTTTATCGCATAACTTTGTTGTCTGTGAGTGAAATAATACTGACTGTGCACCCTGACATGGTGGGAGACTGTTTGCCTGGGTACTGCTAGGTCAGTGCGAGAGGTAACTGATGGTAATCTCCACCTTCGCCAACGTAAACATGATCGTCATCAACTCTCATCTACGTGGATGCAGAAGTACGAAAAAAGAAGACCAGCATCATCGTGTCTGCGCATGCGCCAAAGATGCCGAGGCGAGGAGGTGGAGAGCGACAAGTTATGTTGCCAGCCAACCAGCTAGCCAAGAAGCCTCTTTTGCGACGCGAACATGCTGCTAGAGAAGCATAGAGGGTCGCCACTTTCGCCGGCAAGTTCGCCAATGTCTGCCGTCGACTCAATGCAAAACTGCGGCGGATTCTGAAGGAGAAGGAAGAGGAGCGTGTGCGTTGTGGGATGGGCTGGTACTTCGACCACCAGCCGTGTCTGCTTCCGCCCTGCCACACTTCATCGCCCTGAATACACACACCTGTATGACAAATCCACCAGCCATCACCAACCATCCAATCAAGTGCCTGAAGTGTTCATGTGTGTTACATTTCCATCATACGTCTTGTCACGTATGCATGCCTTCAAAAGTGCATTTTTCATAAAACATTACTCAAACACAAATAAAACATCGTTTCATCACATTTGGCTTGAAACCACACAAAATCGGAGGATTGTCGGCGGCAAATCGGAGGCGACTCGCCGGCTTCCAAAGACGGCCCCGCCCACTTTGGGAGGGTGCCAAAGTGGGCGGAAACCGTGTTTTGTCGGAGGCGACTCGCCCGGTTGTACGCTTGATAGTGTGTTCCCTTTTTTGACCGACATAGACAGTTTCTAGACGGCGCATTTAAATGCGCTCATTGCTGTCTGATAAAATGACGGCGACCGGTCTATAGACATCAACACTGTGTTTATCAATCGATATCAAGCCAACTTAGTGTTTCGACATAACTAGTGTACGTGGACATGTTAAAGGTATGACATATTTCAAATTGAACAAGTTTTCTACACTAGAAAGGGAGTAATTTTGATTTGAAATTTTTTATCAGTTCCAATTGCATAGCGGAAAAGCGACCGCACTGACGCGCAAGTGTGCGAAAAGACAGCAATCAGACATTTGCATAATAATCGCATCTTTCGTCTAATATTCCGGCCGTCCGAATTTATTTGTCGATCAGAAAACGGAACACACTATAGATCTTGCTGTGACCATATCACTTCAGCGACACCAGGAAAACAGAGAGTATCTGTTGCATCTGCGCATGCAGACGCGGGAGTGGCACCCGGTCCCACTCCACAACTCGCAAACTCTCGACGCTAGTTTGTAGGCATTCCCTATAGAGTCGGAGCAAAAGTCCAGCTGCTGAAATTTGATCGGAAGTGACACTCGCGAAAGTTGCTTTTTATGGGAGAACGTGTAACTGTTTTTTTTCGTCAAAAAAGCAATTCAAGTCATCGCATATAGACGTGATTGAAACGTGTAAATTGCGGAAAGACAGTGATAATACGATCGTGTGGGGGTGAGGTGAAAGAGAGATACAAAACAAAACAAAACAAAAACATTTATCGTGTTGAGACATATTTGTACCTCTTCTATACCGAATCTAAAGTTGTCTACAAACGGCCAGGAAGCTCCTCCCACTTTGACACCTTTCGTGCGCCATCATCACCGCTCGCGCGCTAATCAATTTACTGGTCCCTGTTTGGTGTTTGCCATTCGCACGCATTCGGCAGTCGATGAGAGCGGTCTCTGTTCGCGCCCTCTCAACTGACTGCGTGGCGCAGTGGCAAGAGAGACGCGTGCCGTTCTCGCGGCCCGGGTTCGATCTCCTTTGCAACTTTTAGTGAAACATAGATAGCGTGTAGTTGAATGATTTAAAACATTGAAGATTATGTTTCAAAATAAGCCCCGCCCATCCCTGGAGAATCGTAGAGGACTTTAGTATGCGGCATTGGCCGGGCCTATGTAGGAATGAGTTAATGTGAATTGTCTCCATGACCTGGCATCTATGTAGATCAACACATTGGTACCGTAAATGGAGATGATACATTTTTTTCTTTAATCTCTCTCTCTCTCTCTCTCTCTCTCTTACTTTCACGCGAGTGCAGTGGACAGTAGATATAGGCGACAGAAAGAGTTGGAATTGCATTCAACCATCTCACGATGAGCCTACCGTTTCAAAATTGTGATAACAATTGGGAACACATAAAAATTATTTTGGTACGTATAGTGTGTTTTCGCACGACTCGAATAGACGTAAAAAAATTACGCGGTAATGGCACCCGGTCCCACCCCACAACTCGCAAACTCTTGACGCTAGTTTGTAGGCAGTCCCTATAGAGAGTCGGAGCCAAAAATCCAGCCGCAGAACTCTGACCGTAAGTGACGTATGGCTTGCGAAAGTTTTGATATCGTGCATGACATCTTCTGTTCTCGAATATATAAGTATCCGAGAGTTTTGGCAATTAGGAAATGACACCAGGCACCAGAAACCACAACACCACGACCGTCTGGTGTCGACACCACGACACCACTTTACGAAACATATTTTCATCTTTTTTCAGTGCTATAGACGAGAGGTCGTAGTGCAGTTGTGTTTTATGAAGTGGTGTCGTGGTCGTGGTGTCATGGTGTCATGGTGTCATGGTATCTGGTGTCTGGTGTCGTGGTGTCTGGTGTCATTTCCTAATTACCGAGAGTATGTTCAGTCAGTATCACTTGGTTATAAGGTCTTCACTCCATCACTGGCAAAGCATACACTAACGATATCAGACCGCGCGAGGGGCGGGCCTACACAGAACAGGAAGGGTCACAGAGATACAGTAACCCTATGCACAATCAACCAATACCAATTCCCTATACCACTACCAACACTTCGTAACCTACCGACACTCCGTAACCTATCTATCGTATGTATTCCTCACTAGTCACTACCGTATCCAACCGCTTTGTGGTAGAGTGTCGATGCCACGCCTACTTTTATAGCTCATCGGGAAGCAGCTTATGCTGCTCACTCTTTTCTCGCTGATTTATGGATGTGTGCTCATCCTCCACAACGACTGCGAGACGTTTCCGCCTACAGCGCACAGCACGACGCACACTCACAAGACCACGTATAATCGTATTCCCCTCTCTCCTCTTGATCCCCTCTTTTAGGGAGTGCTGCGGATCGACGATGGCACGGCGTCGCAACACAATCACCTCGCTCACTCGCGCGCCCACGCACTCGCACCGCAACCTGCCCTCACTCTACCTCGGCGAGAAGTGCATCATCACGGAGTCACACGGAGTATTCATCGCCAGCTGTGGACAGGTGCGCGTCAGAAACAGACAATGTCGGGAAACGCGTCTTTCAGGCGCCTCTTACACTTCACTCGAGAATGCACGAGTTCATTTCCCTCTCATTCGGGTGCACTCTCTTTCTCGGATACGTTTTCGTCGTGGCGCTACGCCGGCACGCCTGGCAGCCGCGCCAGGCGGTCCGCTCCACGCTCTTCTCCGCGTTTCCCACAATGGCGGGTAACGCAAATGGGAGGAGGAAAAGGAAGGACCGAAAAAAAGGCAAGAAAGAAGTACCAAAGGTGATAGTGAATCGTAATTCTTTCATGTTCGAGCTATGTCTTGTTCTTGTAGATGACCGTGATCACCCACGACGCAATCATGGATGCGATTCGGTGCCGCAAGCGCGTCCAAGGCTACTTCAAGTTTGCCGAGGTGAATCGACGATGCAATACGGACAGTGTGCAACGCCCCCTGTATTCCAGATGGACTCGGGACCACAACAAGTGCTGTGCGGGAAGAATGAGTTCGTCACAACGGTACTCTCATATTGACAGTGGTTTGGCTACAAAACCTGATCTTCAGATAATTGTGACGAATCCGAGAAAGATGGACGTGAACGGAAAGATACTATCGGCAAGTAGGGAGTCGAGTCATTATATAGTGATAAGGTGCGTTGAAGTGGGGAGAAGATGTCTTACAAATGAACAACAACAGAGTGACTCAAGAAAACCGCAACAGCTTCAACTGTTACATTTGGAACACAGATCGACGAAAGACCCCTAATCACAACGTGAGTCTCTCTCCCTCTCTCTTCTCTCTTCATTTATCTCTCTCTCCCTTTCTCTATTCTCTCTACCTATCTACGTCTCCAACTGTTTAGACCACTGAAATGATCGTGGCCGTCGAACCGTATCTCCAATACTTGGGAGACGATGCGAGGATAACCTTCTACCTCGAGCGCGCGTTCCCACAGCAAAGGGTTACCGGTTACTTTCGATGGCGTTCAATGATCAATTCATTCTAGGACAATAGCTCTTGCGGTTACTGGGACACGGTGGCCGAAGTCATCATGGCCTGCGGAGGACAACCATATGGGTGAGTGGGGTGGAGGAAGGGAGGGAGGATGGAGATAGGGGGAAAGAGCTGTTCAGGTTCGACGGCGAGCCGGAACAGTTCAGAACAGTGCTCGAACAACTCGCCAAGGCGTCTCCGAGCGACGGAACACTAGAGGAGTGGCGAGATCGACTGGGAATGTGAGCGAGCTAGAGAGAAACGGCGAGCGATCACCGAACATCGCGTTTCAGCACGTATCCCAACGGGCCAAAGAAGAGCGACCCGCTGCTGCAGAGCGGACTCACGACCGCATACAGAGTAAGCGCGCCTCGAGTCCGCCTCGAGTTCAATGCATTGCAGAAGCACCGGGATGAGAACGGCGATGGTGACGTACACCAGCAGCAGCAGTGGGGCGAGGACCTCACGCAAGAGGTGGACGACGAGCAGGCAGGAGGAAACGAGCACTCTCGCCAGTGAGTTAGAGAGAGAGAGAGAGAGAGAGAGAGAGAGAGAGAGGCATCCATTCAGCCCCATATACTGGCGATTCGCGACCAGACAAGAACGCGGAGTGCTCCACCGGTACGCGGATGAATCCCGCGCGAGCCATCATCAACACAATGTGTTCTAGTGCCATGTCGACACCAGACTCGGACCTTGTCAAGCCCCGCGACGCCAGTGTGGACCGCCTCGAGCACACGTTCGCCATGATCGCGCGCATCGCCGGAACCACCTTCTCTATCCGCGGTGCGAGCCTTTCCCAACCTGCTAGCGCACAGTCAGACACACTCGGCGTGACTACCTCAACGATAGCAAAGCTCTCATTCAGTGCGCGGTATCGACGACACGAAGGGCAAGGCAGAAGTTTGGCCTTCGGCCGCTTTCGACGAAATTCCCGTGCATTTCTTGGCCGGACGCTTGTCGCACAAGAAGAAGCACACCGGCAACGCCAAGACCACCGCCGTACAAAACAAAGGTTCGCTCGCGAGATACGACGCTCATACCCCGCCCGCATACTGTTTAGAATTGTGTAAGGCGCTGCTGGAGCGCATGGTCGAGGAGCACATGGTCACACCGGCCATGGCGCACATACTACGAGTTTCCGTTATCGGCAAGGAGTACTACCTCGCTGTCAAGTATCTGGGTGCGGTTGTCGAGCTGGCCATCCCCATCGCGCAGCAGCTCAATCATCGAGGTACTAGGAAAGATGACGTCACCAGGGCAATCTCGCTTTCAGTCGGATGCGAAGCGTTCTGGGAGCAGGTAGAAGTTGTACAAGACGCGATGGAGAGGTGCTTGCCGAGGGTCAGTGAGAGCATAGCAAAGTGTGCTTCCACTTTCTACTCCACTCTGCCATTACAGGCGTTGTATCCGTATGTGCCGTGAAGTGTTCGTCGACCACGTCGACTCCGATTCGACTTCTACACATCCTCTCATCCACTCCCACTTACTTGCACTCGGTCCACACTCTAATCGTCACGCAGTCTCTAGATAATTCAACCCCATTGTAGCATGTATCAATACAACTACAACATCACTATTCACTCACACACACTGCGATAAAACGTATTCAAACCTTGAAACCGAAATAAAATCCTAACACTTAATATAAACCTATAAAACGAAATAGCATCTTGAAAATCAGGCACTGCGTCAGTATTTCGTGGTGATGTACAAACTTGGCACGAGTTACCAATGGGAATTCGTTTTCAAAATTGGTCCAGCCACGGACTATTGACGAATTGTATCATCATTTCTCACGTGTGACAACAGCTGGTCATTTCATTTCATCACTCCGTGCTCCTCTCCTTTAATAGCAAAGAGAATAAGAACACAAAAAGAAAACAGACATGAATCGTGTAATATCAAACCACTCACCGCTTCCGCATCCTACATCCTCTCGCTGCGTCGACAGAAACACAGCCAGAGCGGGAGCTGCGAATTATCTCTCTTTCTCTCTCTTTCTCTCTCTCTCTCTCTCTCATTCAATTTCGCAAATGACACATACATATACCCACGATGATGAATTACGTTAACTCTCTTCTCTGTCAACGCACATTTCTCTTCCGCTGACATGTTCGACTCGCAGCCACTACATCCCCCGTCTCAGAAGCTACCGATTCTCCCTCAGCACGATGCGACCGAGAGTCAGAACTCAGGGGGGCAGGAGGTGCAGACTCCATCGCAGTCGTTCGCATCCGTCGACTTTGATACGACGTCATCGTTCAGTGGAGATGTGATGCAAGAGAAGTTGGATCCGCGAGACCCATTCAAGGAGAAGGTGGGAGTAGAGATGAGAGAGTTGAAAGGAGAAATGGAAGAAGTGTTGAATGTCTCTAAATATGTTGATACTTACTTATCTTTGAAGTCTCGGATGATTGTTATAACTGTCTCGGGTAAGAAATACAAGATGATGTCGGACGGCGGAGATGTCTACTACATTCTAGAAGTGAACGCAACCCGGAAAGAGTACGCCGATCCGACGAGAGTAAGAGGTGAAATCCAGGACTGCTTGGCGGAATCATCCATACCACTAAATAGAAATAGAATATATTTCTATTTAGTGGTATGACGTAGTCGTAGTCCTGACGTAGTTGGCTTTTTCTCTCTACTAACTTCAGAAGTTCTACTAATTTCAGAAGTTCTTCTAAGATTGACAGACCTTTTCTATACACGTTTTGGGTGTCAAAAGGTACTAGGATGTTTGTGCTGTTTGATGATTGATAACATATGGATAATTTATTATTATTATTATTATTATTATTATTATTATTATTATTATTATTATTATTATTATTATTATTATTATTATTATTATTATTATTATTATTATTATTATTATTATTATTATTATTATTATTATTATTATTATTATTATTATTATTATTATTATTATTATTATTATTATTATTATTATTATATAACAGGGTGATTTAACGCATTCACAAGTATACCCATTCGGGTGCACTGTATGTACCCGAATGAACAGGAGTGGGCGGTGCTTTCTCTCTCTCCGTCTTGCTTCCCTCTATCTCTCTGTAAAATGTTCTTGCAGCTACATCTGGGCAGGAAGTACATTGAAGATGTGCAATGTATTTAAGGGAACGCGTGAACGCGATGATTCGTATGCGGACCACACTCGCCGCGGGCGCATGCAAGAGAGACAGAGCCGACCGCCGGATTCGCTGCAGAGATGTGAAGCGCCCGTTGAAGATAGAGAAATGTGGTTTAGTGGGCTGGAAAGAGCGTTTCATAATTGGTTGAAGCTCTATGAAAGTGTTCCTTAGCCGGCAGGTCCCTTTGGATAGCGATTCGCTATGCGGACCACACTCGCCGCGGGCGCATGCAAGAGAGACAGAGCCGACCGCCGGATTCGCTGCAGAGATGTGAAGCGCCCGTTGAAGATAGAGAAATGTGGTTTAGTGGGCTGGAAAGAGCGTTTCATAATTGGTTGAAGCTCTATGAAAGTGTTCCTTAGCCGGCAGGTCCCTTTGGATGGCGATTCGCTATGCGGACCACACTCGCCGCGGGCGCATGCAAGAGAGAAAGAGCCGACCGCCGGATTTGCTGCAGAGATGTGAAGCGCCCGTTGAAGATAGAGAAATGTGGTTTAGTGGGCTGGAAAGAGCGTTTCATAATTGGTTGAAGCTCTATGAGAGTGTTCCTTAGCCGGCAGGTCCCTTTGGATAGTGATTCGCAATGCGGACCACACTCGCCGCGGGCGCATGCAAGAGAGACAGAGCCGACCGCCGGATTCGCTGCAGAGATGTGAAGCGCCCGTTGAAGATAGAGAAATGTGGTTTAGTGGGCTGGAAAGAGCGTTTCATAATTGGTTGAAGCTCTATGAAAGTGTTCCTTAGCCGGCAGGTCCCTTTGGATAGCGATTCGCTATGCGGACCACACTCGCCACGGGCGCATGCAAGGGAGACAGAGCCGACCGCCGGATTCGCTGCAGAGATGTGAAGCGCCCGTTGAAGATAGAGAAATGTGGTTCAGTGGGCTGGAAAGAGCGTTTCATAATTGGTTGAAGCTCTATGAAAGTGTTCCTTAGCCGGCAGGTCCCTTTGGATAGTGATTCGCAATGCGGACCACACTCGCCGCGGGCGCATGCAAGAGAGAGAGAGAGAGAGAGAGAGAGAGAGAGAGAGAGAGAGAGAAAGCCGACCGCCGGATTTGCTGCAGAGATGTGAAGCGCCCGTTGAAGATAGAGAAATGTGGTTTAGTGGGCTGGAAAGAGCGTTTCATAATTGGTTGAAGCTCTAATAAAGTGTTCCTTAGCCGGCAGGTCCCTTTGGATAGCGATTCGCTATGCGGACCACACTCGCCGCGGGCGCATTCAAGAGAGACAGAGCCGACCGCCGGATTTGCTGCAGAGATGTGAAGCGCCCGTTGAAGATAGAGAAATGTGGTTTAGTGGGCTGGAAAGAGCGTTTCATAATTGGTTGAAGCTCTATGAAAGTGTTCCTTAGCCGGCAGGTCCCTTTGGATAGCAATTCGCTATGCGGACCACACTCGCCGCGGGCGCATGCAAGAGAGACAGAGCCGACCGCCGGATTTGCTGCAGAGATGTGAAGCGCCCGTTGAAGATAGAGAAATGTGGTTTAGTGGGCTGGAAAGAGCGTTTCATAGTTCTTTGAATCTCTAATAAAGTGTTCCTTAGCCGGCAGGTCCCTTTGGATAGCGATTCGCTATGCGGACCACACTCGCCACGGGCGCATGCAAGAGAGACAGAGCCGACCGCCGGATTCGCTGCAGAGATGTGAAGCGCCCGTTGAAGATAGAGAAATGTGGTTTAGTGAGCTGGAAAGAGCGTTTCATAATTGGTTGAAGCTCTATGGAAGTGTTCCTTAGCCGGCAGGTCCCTTTGGATAGCGATTCGCTATGCGGACCACACTCGCCGCGGGCGCATGCAAGAGAGACAGAGCCGACCGCCGGATTTGCTGCAGAGATGTGAAGCGCCCGTTGAAGATAGAGAAATGTGGTTTAGTGGGCTGGAAAGAGCGTTTCATAATTGGTTGAAGCTCTATGAGAGTGTTCCTTAGCCGGCAGGTCCCTTTGGATAGTGATTCGCAATGCGGACCACACTCGCCGCGGGCGCATGCAAGAGAGACAGAGCCGACCGCCGGATTCGCTGCAGAGATGTGAAGCGCCCGTTGAAGATAGAGAAATGTGGTTTAGTGGGCTGGAAAGAGCGTTTCATAATTGGTTGAAGCTCTATGAAAGTGTTCCTTAGCCGGCAGGTCCCTTTGGATAGCGATTCGCTATGCGGACCACACTCGCCACGGGCGCATGCAAGGGAGACAGAGCCGACCGCCGGATTCGCTGCAGAGATGTGAAGCGCCCGTTGAAGATAGAGAAATGTGGTTCAGTGGGCTGGAAAGAGCGTTTCATAATTGGTTGAAGCTCTATGAAAGTGTTCCTTAGCCGGCAGGTCCCTTTGGATAGCGATTCGCTATGCGGACCACACTCGCCACGGGCGCATGCAAGAGAGACAGAGCCGACCGCCGGATTCGCTGCAGAGATGTGAAGCGCCCGTTGAAGATAGAGAAATGTGGTTTAGTGGGCTGGAAAGAGCGTTTCATAATTGGTTGAAGCTCTATGAGAGTGTTCCTTAGCCGGCAGGTCCCTTTGGATAGTGATTCGCAATGCGGACCACACTCGCCGCGGGCGCATGCAAGAGAGAGAGAGAGAGAGAGAGAGAGAGAGAGAGAGAGAGAAAGCCGACCGCCGGATTTGCTGCAGAGATGTGAAGCGCCCGTTGAAGATAGAGAAATGTGGTTTAGTGGGCTGGAAAGAGCGTTTCATAATTGGTTGAAGCTCTAATAAAGTGTTCCTTAGCCGGCAGGTCCCTTTGGATAGCGATTCGCTATGCGGACCACACTCGCCGCGGGCGCATTCAAGAGAGACAGAGCCGACCGCCGGATTTGCTGCAGAGATGTGAAGCGCCCGTTGAAGATAGAGAAATGTGGTTTAGTGGGCTGGAAAGAGCGTTTCATAATTGGTTGAAGCTCTATGAAAGTGTTCCTTAGCCGGCAGGTCCCTTTGGATAGCAATTCGCTATGCGGACCACACTCGCCGCGGGCGCATGCAAGAGAGACAGAGCCGACCGCCGGATTTGCTGCAGGGATGTGAAGCGCCCGTTGAAGATAGAGAAATGTGGTTTAGTGGGCTGGAAAGAGCGTTTCATAATTGGTTGAAGCTCTATGAAAGTGTTCCTTAGCCGGCAGGTCCCTTTGGATAGCGATTCGCTATGCGGACCACACTCGCCGCGGGCGCATGCAAGAGAGACAGAGCCGACCGCCGGATTCGCTGCAGAGATGTGAAGCGCCCGTTGAAGATAGAGAAATGTGGTTTAGTGGGCTGGAAAGAGCGTTTCATAATTGGTTGAAGCTCTATGAAAGTGTTCCTTAGCCGGCAGGTCCCTTTGGATAGCAATTCGCTATGCGGACCACACTCGCCGCGGGCGCATGCAAGAGAGACAGAGCCGACCGCCGGATTTGCTGCAGAGATGTGAAGCGCCCGTTGAAGATAGAGAAATGTGGTTTAGTGGGCTGGAAAGAGCGTTTCATGATTAGTTGAAGCTCTATGAAAGTGTTCCTTAACCGGCAGGTCCCTTTGGATAGCGATTCGCTATGCGGACCACACTCGCCACGGGCGCATGCGAGAGAGAGAGAGAGAGAGAGAGAGAGAGAGAGAGAGCCGACCGCCGGATTTGCTGCAGAGATGTGAAGCGCCCGTTGAAGATAGAGAAATGTGGTTTAGTGGGCTGGAAAGAGCGTTTCATAGTTCTTTGAATCTCTAATAAAGTGTTCCTTAGCCGGCAGGTCCCTTTGGATAGCGATTCGCTATGCGGACCACACTCGCCACGGGCGCATGCAAGAGAGACAGAGCCGACCGCCGGATTCGCTGCAGAGATGTGAAGCGCCCGTTGAAGATAGAGAAATGTGGTTTAGTGGGCTGGAAAGAGCGTTTCATAATTGGTTGAAGCTCTATGAAAGTGTTCCTTAGCCGGCAGGTCCCTTTGGATGGCGATTCGCTATGCGGACCACACTCGCCGCGGGCGCATGCAAGAGAGAAAGAGCCGACCGCCGGATTTGCTGCAGAGATGTGAAGCGCCCGTTGAAGATAGAGAAATGTGGTTTAGTGGGCTGGAAAGAGCGTTTCATAATTGGTTGAAGCTCTATGAAAGTGTTCCTTAGCCGGCAGGTCCCTTTGGATAGCGATTCGCAATGCGGACCACACTCGCCGCGGGCGCATGCAAGAGAGACAGAGCCGACCGCCGGATTCGCTGCAGAGATGTGAAGCGCCCGTTGAAGATAGAGAAATGTGGTTTAGTGGGCTGGAAAGAGCGTTTCATAATTGGTTGAAGCTCTATGAAAGTGTTCCTTAGCCGGCAGGTCCCTTTGGATAGCAATTCGCTATGCGGACCACACTCGCCGCGGGCGCATGCAAGAGAGACAGAGCCGACCGCCGGATTTGCTGCAGAGATGTGAAGCGCCCGTTGAAGATAGAGAAATGTGGTTTAGTGGGCTGGAAAGAGCGTTTCATGATTAGTTGAAGCTCTATGAAAGTGTTCCTTAACCGGCAGGTCCCTTTGGATAGCGATTCGCTATGCGGACCACACTCGCCGCGGGCGCATTCAAGAGAGACAGAGCCGACCGCCGGATTTGCTGCAGAGATGTGAAGCGCCCGTTGAAGATAGAGAAATGTGGTTTAGTGGGCTGGAAAGAGCGTTTCATAATTGGTTGAAGCTCTATGAAAGTGTTCCTTAGCCGGCAGGTCCCTTTGGATAGCAATTCGCTATGCGGACCACACTCGCCGCGGGCGCATGCAAGAGAGACAGAGCCGACCGCCGGATTTGCTGCAGGGATGTGAAGCGCCCGTTGAAGATAGAGAAATGTGGTTTAGTGGGCTGGAAAGAGCGTTTCATAATTGGTTGAAGCTCTATGAAAGTGTTCCTTAGCCGGCAGGTCCCTTTGGATAGCGATTCGCTATGCGGACCACACTCGCCGCGGGCGCATGCAAGAGAGACAGAGCCGACCGCCGGATTTGCTGCAGAGATGTGAAGCGCCCGTTGAAGATAGAGAAATGTGGTTTAGTGGGCTGGAAAGAGCGTTTCATGATTAGTTGAAGCTCTATGAAAGTGTTCCTTAACCGGCAGGTCCCTTTGGATAGCGATTCGCTATGCGGACCACACTCGCCACGGGCGCATGCGAGAGAGAGAGAGAGAGAGAGAGAGAGAGAGAGAGAGAGAGCCGACCGCCGGATTTGCTGCAGAGATGTGAAGCGCCCGTTGAAGATAGAGAAATGTGGTTTAGTGGGCTGGAAAGAGCGTTTCATAGTTCTTTGAATCTCTAATAAAGTGTTCCTTAGCCGGCAGGTCCCTTTGGATAGCGATTCGCTATGCGGACCACACTCGCCACGGGCGCATGCAAGAGAGACAGAGCCGACCGCCGGATTCGCTGCAGAGATGTGAAGCGCCCGTTGAAGATAGAGAAATGTGGTTTAGTGAGCTGGAAAGAGCGTTTCATAATTGGTTGAAGCTCTATGGAAGTGTTCCTTAGCCGGCAGGTCCCTTTGGATAGCGATTCGCTATGCGGACCACACTCGCCGCGGGCGCATGCAAGAGAGACAGAGCCGACCGCCGGATTTGCTGCAGAGATGTGAAGCGCCCGTTGAAGATAGAGAAATGTGGTTTAGTGGGCTGGAAAGAGCGTTTCATAATTGGTTGAAGCTCTATGAGAGTGTTCCTTAGCCGGCAGGTCCCTTTGGATAGTGATTCGCAATGCGGACCACACTCGCCGCGGGCGCATGCAAGAGAGACAGAGCCGACCGCCGGATTCGCTGCAGAGATGTGAAGCGCCCGTTGAAGATAGAGAAATGTGGTTTAGTGGGCTGGAAAGAGCGTTTCATAATTGGTTGAAGCTCTATGAAAGTGTTCCTTAGCCGGCAGGTCCCTTTGGATAGCGATTCGCTATGCGGACCACACTCGCCACGGGCGCATGCAAGGGAGACAGAGCCGACCGCCGGATTCGCTGCAGAGATGTGAAGCGCCCGTTGAAGATAGAGAAATGTGGTTCAGTGGGCTGGAAAGAGCGTTTCATAATTGGTTGAAGCTCTATGAAAGTGTTCCTTAGCCGGCAGGTCCCTTTGGATAGCGATTCGCTATGCGGACCACACTCGCCACGGGCGCATGCAAGAGAGACAGAGCCGACCGCCGGATTCGCTGCAGAGATGTGAAGCGCCCGTTGAAGATAGAGAAATGTGGTTTAGTGGGCTGGAAAGAGCGTTTCATAATTGGTTGAAGCTCTATGAGAGTGTTCCTTAGCCGGCAGGTCCCTTTGGATAGTGATTCGCAATGCGGACCACACTCGCCGCGGGCGCATGCAAGAGAGAGAGAGAGAGAGAGAGAGAGAGAGAGAGAGAGAGAAAGCCGACCGCCGGATTTGCTGCAGAGATGTGAAGCGCCCGTTGAAGATAGAGAAATGTGGTTTAGTGGGCTGGAAAGAGCGTTTCATAATTGGTTGAAGCTCTAATAAAGTGTTCCTTAGCCGGCAGGTCCCTTTGGATAGCGATTCGCTATGCGGACCACACTCGCCGCGGGCGCATTCAAGAGAGACAGAGCCGACCGCCGGATTTGCTGCAGAGATGTGAAGCGCCCGTTGAAGATAGAGAAATGTGGTTTAGTGGGCTGGAAAGAGCGTTTCATAATTGGTTGAAGCTCTATGAAAGTGTTCCTTAGCCGGCAGGTCCCTTTGGATAGCAATTCGCTATGCGGACCACACTCGCCGCGGGCGCATGCAAGAGAGACAGAGCCGACCGCCGGATTTGCTGCAGGGATGTGAAGCGCCCGTTGAAGATAGAGAAATGTGGTTTAGTGGGCTGGAAAGAGCGTTTCATAATTGGTTGAAGCTCTATGAAAGTGTTCCTTAGCCGGCAGGTCCCTTTGGATAGCGATTCGCTATGCGGACCACACTCGCCGCGGGCGCATGCAAGAGAGACAGAGCCGACCGCCGGATTCGCTGCAGAGATGTGAAGCGCCCGTTGAAGATAGAGAAATGTGGTTTAGTGGGCTGGAAAGAGCGTTTCATAATTGGTTGAAGCTCTATGAAAGTGTTCCTTAGCCGGCAGGTCCCTTTGGATAGCAATTCGCTATGCGGACCACACTCGCCGCGGGCGCATGCAAGAGAGACAGAGCCGACCGCCGGATTTGCTGCAGAGATGTGAAGCGCCCGTTGAAGATAGAGAAATGTGGTTTAGTGGGCTGGAAAGAGCGTTTCATGATTAGTTGAAGCTCTATGAAAGTGTTCCTTAACCGGCAGGTCCCTTTGGATAGCGATTCGCTATGCGGACCACACTCGCCACGGGCGCATGCGAGAGAGAGAGAGAGAGAGAGAGAGAGAGAGAGAGAGAGAGAGAGCCGACCGCCGGATTTGCTGCAGAGATGTGAAGCGCCCGTTGAAGATAGAGAAATGTGGTTTAGTGGGCTGGAAAGAGCGTTTCATAGTTCTTTGAATCTCTAATAAAGTGTTCCTTAGCCGGCAGGTCCCTTTGGATAGCGATTCGCTATGCGGACCACACTCGCCACGGGCGCATGCAAGAGAGACAGAGCCGACCGCCGGATTCGCTGCAGAGATGTGAAGCGCCCGTTGAAGATAGAGAAATGTGGTTTAGTGAGCTGGAAAGAGCGTTTCATAATTGGTTGAAGCTCTATGGAAGTGTTCCTTAGCCGGCAGGTCCCTTTGGATAGCGATTCGCTATGCGGACCACACTCGCCGCGGGCGCATGCAAGAGAGACAGAGCCGACCGCCGGATTTGCTGCAGAGATGTGAAGCGCCCGTTGAAGATAGAGAAATGTGGTTTAGTGGGCTGGAAAGAGCGTTTCATAATTGGTTGAAGCTCTATGAGAGTGTTCCTTAGCCGGCAGGTCCCTTTGGATAGTGATTCGCAATGCGGACCACACTCGCCGCGGGCGCATGCAAGAGAGACAGAGCCGACCGCCGGATTCGCTGCAGAGATGTGAAGCGCCCGTTGAAGATAGAGAAATGTGGTTTAGTGGGCTGGAAAGAGCGTTTCATAATTGGTTGAAGCTCTATGAAAGTGTTCCTTAGCCGGCAGGTCCCTTTGGATAGCGATTCGCTATGCGGACCACACTCGCCACGGGCGCATGCAAGGGAGACAGAGCCGACCGCCGGATTCGCTGCAGAGATGTGAAGCGCCCGTTGAAGATAGAGAAATGTGGTTCAGTGGGCTGGAAAGAGCGTTTCATAATTGGTTGAAGCTCTATGAAAGTGTTCCTTAGCCGGCAGGTCCCTTTGGATAGCGATTCGCTATGCGGACCACACTCGCCACGGGCGCATGCAAGAGAGACAGAGCCGACCGCCGGATTCGCTGCAGAGATGTGAAGCGCCCGTTGAAGATAGAGAAATGTGGTTTAGTGGGCTGGAAAGAGCGTTTCATAATTGGTTGAAGCTCTATGAGAGTGTTCCTTAGCCGGCAGGTCCCTTTGGATAGTGATTCGCAATGCGGACCACACTCGCCGCGGGCGCATGCAAGAGAGAGAGAGAGAGAGAGAGAGAGAGAGAGAGAGAGAGAGAAAGCCGACCGCCGGATTTGCTGCAGAGATGTGAAGCGCCCGTTGAAGATAGAGAAATGTGGTTTAGTGGGCTGGAAAGAGCGTTTCATAATTGGTTGAAGCTCTAATAAAGTGTTCCTTAGCCGGCAGGTCCCTTTGGATAGCGATTCGCTATGCGGACCACACTCGCCGCGGGCGCATTCAAGAGAGACAGAGCCGACCGCCGGATTTGCTGCAGAGATGTGAAGCGCCCGTTGAAGATAGAGAAATGTGGTTTAGTGGGCTGGAAAGAGCGTTTCATAATTGGTTGAAGCTCTATGAAAGTGTTCCTTAGCCGGCAGGTCCCTTTGGATAGCAATTCGCTATGCGGACCACACTCGCCGCGGGCGCATGCAAGAGAGACAGAGCCGACCGCCGGATTTGCTGCAGGGATGTGAAGCGCCCGTTGAAGATAGAGAAATGTGGTTTAGTGGGCTGGAAAGAGCGTTTCATAATTGGTTGAAGCTCTATGAAAGTGTTCCTTAGCCGGCAGGTCCCTTTGGATAGCGATTCGCTATGCGGACCACACTCGCCGCGGGCGCATGCAAGAGAGACAGAGCCGACCGCCGGATTCGCTGCAGAGATGTGAAGCGCCCGTTGAAGATAGAGAAATGTGGTTTAGTGGGCTGGAAAGAGCGTTTCATAATTGGTTGAAGCTCTATGAAAGTGTTCCTTAGCCGGCAGGTCCCTTTGGATAGCAATTCGCTATGCGGACCACACTCGCCGCGGGCGCATGCAAGAGAGACAGAGCCGACCGCCGGATTTGCTGCAGAGATGTGAAGCGCCCGTTGAAGATAGAGAAATGTGGTTTAGTGGGCTGGAAAGAGCGTTTCATGATTAGTTGAAGCTCTATGAAAGTGTTCCTTAGCCGGCAGGTCCCTTTGGATAGCGATTCGCTATGCGGACCACACTCGCCACGGGCGCATGCGAGAGAGAGAGAGAGAGAGAGAGAGAGAGAGAGAGAGAGCCGACCGCCGGATTCGCTGCAGAGATGTGAAGCGCCCGTTGAAGATAGAGAAATGTGGTTTAGTGGGCTGGAAAGAGCGTTTCATAATTGGTTGAAGCTCTATGAAAGTGTTCCTTAGCCGGCAGGTCCCTTTGGATAGCAATTCGCTATGCGGACCACACTCGCCGCGGGCGCATGCAAGAGAGACAGAGCCGACCGCCGGATTTGCTGCAGAGATGTGAAGCGCCCGTTGAAGATAGAGAAATGTGGTTTAGTGGGCTGGAAAGAGCGTTTCATGATTAGTTGAAGCTCTATGAAAGTGTTCCTTAGCCGGCAGGTCCCTTTGGATAGCGATTCGCTATGCGGACCACACTCGCCACGGGCGCATGCAAGAGAGAGAGAGAGAGAGAGAGAGAGAGAGAGAGAGAGCCGACCGCCGGATTTGCTGCAGAGATGTGAAGCGCCCGTTGAAGATAGAGAAATGTGGTTTAGTGGGCTGGAAAGAGCGTTTCATAGTTCTTTGAATCTCTATGAAAGTGTTCCTTAGCCGGCAGGTCCCTTTGGATAGCGATTCGCTATGCGGACCACACTCGCCACGGGCGCATGCAAGAGAGACAGAGCCGATCGCCGGATTCGCTGCAGAGATGTGAAGCGCCCGTTGAAGATAGAGAAATGTGGTTTAGTGAGCTGGAAAGAGCGTTTCATAATTGGTTGAAGCTCTATGGAAGTGTTCCTTAGCCGGCAGGTCCCTTTGGATAGCGATTCGCTATGCGGACCACACTCGCCGCGGGCGCATGCAAGAGAGACAGAGCCGACCGCCGGATTTGCTGCAGGGATGTGAAGCGCCCGTTGAAGATAGAGAAATGTGGTTTAGTGGGCTGGAAAGAGCGTTTCATAATTGGTTGAAGCTCTATGAAGTGTTCCTTAGCCGGCAGGTCCCTTTGGATAGCGATTCGCTATGCGGACCACACTCGCCGCGGGCGCATGCAAGAGAGACAGAGCCGACCGCCGGATTTGCTGCAGAGATGTGAAGCGCCCGTTGAAGATAGAGAAATGTGGTTTAGTGGGCTGGAAAGAGCGTTTCATGATTAGTTGAAGCTCTATGAAAGTGTTCCTTAGCCGGCAGGTCCCTTTGGATAGCGATTCGCTATGCGGACCACACTCGCCACGGGCGCATGCAAGAGAGAGAGAGAGAGAGAGAGAGAGAGAGAGAGAGAGAGAGAGAGAGAGAGAGAGAGCCGACCGCCGGATTTGCTGCAGAGATGTGAAGCGCCCGTTGAAGATAGAGAAATGTGGTTTAGTGGGCTGGAAAGAGCGTTTCATAGTTCTTTGAATCTCTATGAAAGTGTTCCTTAGCCGGCAGGTCCCTTTGGATAGCGATTCGCTATGCGGACCACACTCGCCACGGGCGCATGCAAGAGAGACAGAGCCGATCGCCGGATTCGCTGCAGAGATGTGAAGCGCCCGTTGAAGATAGAGAAATGTGGTTTAGTGAGCTGGAAAGAGCGTTTCATAATTGGTTGAAGCTCTATGGAAGTGTTCCTTAGCCGGCAGGTCCCTTTGGATAGCGATTCGCTATGCGGACCACACTCGCCGCGGGCGCATGCAAGAGAGACAGAGCCGACCGCCGGATTTGCTGCAGGGATGTGAAGCGCCCGTTGAAGATAGAGAAATGTGGTTTAGTGGGCTGGAAAGAGCGTTTCATAATTGGTTGAAGCTCTATGAAGTGTTCCTTAGCCGGCAGGTCCCTTTGGATAGCAATTCGCTATGCGGACCACACTCGACGAGGGGCGCAAGAGCCAAATCGTATCGTATATTCTCGAATTACCCCTGATTATTAATTTGTGCAAGAAGAAAACGATTTTTCTGATTCATCAGTTCACAGAAATACAATTTATTTAAGTTAAATATAATCATGCTGAATTATTTGTACGTGTGAACATTCGTATATCTCCCGCAGCCGTCCACTGCTGTTGTCTGCGTCTCTGCCTGCGCACTCTTCCCGCCCACTGCGCAAGCTCCGCCCTCCCATTCGGCGTATTTCTCGAAACAGGCCTCGCGGTTGTCATTGTGCGCGCACTTCACAATTGGAAATTCTTACAAAAAATTTTTTCGCGCGCAAATTTCTGGGGCATCTTGGAAAATCATCACTTCTTCACGTGTGATAAAGTGATGAAGTGATGAATTTTCCAGGATGCCAAATTTCTCGTTTATTGTACAAAGTTTTTATCTGTACACTTAAACATTTGTTTTTGTTGTTGTAACACATTGAAAGGGTCAGATCGGTGGCGACCGATTGAGTGAGCAGCGCCCGTCGACCGTCGAATGATGCGCCGCATCGCAGCGTGAGCGAGCGAGCGACGGTAAGGTGAGGTGAGGCACTGTTAATGCTTCTGTTGGTTATATAATATTTCTTGTTTTGTGGATTTTGGTTCATCTAAAGTTCTAATATAGATTTATTTGAAAGGCGTATTTTGACGTCTCGAGCGTGTGGCTGCATCCGGCTGGTTTTTACGTCGATGGCAATGCGCACAATCGCCGGCAAGTCAGTGATATTTATATCAAATCAAATGCTTTATTCGGTATCGCTATTTCATTATATATATATATATATATATATATATAACATTATTGTATGAGTGGAATCTTTTTCAAACAAGTTAGTGAAGTTAGTGATGTTTGCTTATGTTGTAGGATGTTATGTGTTGTATTTAGGTGCTGCTCAAGCTCGTCAAAGCGTACAGCGACAGCAGCGACCACATCCTCGAAAAGATGAGCAGGTGCGTATATCAGCTAGTGTGGTCAAGACGGAGCATTTAATGCGCCGAAAGTGACGTGGGAGGTGACGTAATGTAACACTGCTGACACAGTTCCATGCAATGTTTTAAAAGTGCCGACTGTTTATTTGCGCTACACATTATATATTTATCTTTGGTCCACTGTATCCTTCGTCTACTCACTTCAATCATACAATCGGAGAGGATCGACAACCAAGTCACGGAAGTATGGAGAGCGATTTATTTTTCTTTTTGAAGAAAGATCAACCGTAACACTTGTGTTTGTAAGAAGAACAAATTATCATCTTTTGGTATCACTTATACCAAAAGGTTTTTGCACTTGTTCGTAGTGTTTTGTCAAGAAAGCCAATTGTTTTTAGACATTAGTTTTTCACTAGTCAAATATTTGATTTTTTTTTACTCATTTCGAATGGAAAAGCATATATTGCCACGTTCAAACGTATTTCGATTCCAGGTTCTGAACGAGCACTCTGTCCTCTTCCCCTGCGTCTCTGCCTCGCAATCCTTTGGCTGCCAGACGAAAAGCTGCCGCGACTCATGCACGTCTACTCAATGGCTAGCAGTAGTGGGTAGATATATCATTTTATGATTGATGAATGATATCCGTAGGTCGGCTGCATCGACTAGTTTACGTGAGACGTGAGACTGGGACGACGGAAGATGCGAGGATAGTATTCAGGCGACCATGGAGTTGGTAAGTGAATTGGCAAGTGAGTTGGTAAGGGTTGGTGTGAGTTGGTAAGGGGGTGTGGATCATGAAAGTATGATAAATGAGTCCAGCCTCACACCGCCGAAGCGACAGGGCCGACCGGCATCCGTGGAGCCCGCACCGGAGGAACTGGACGTGAGTGTGGAGTGTCGTAGTGGATCCAGTGTCGACATTGTGTTCATAGTCTGATCACAACATATCAGGACGGGCGGCGAGTGCGCGCGCTCGATGTGTCGCAAGCCCTTTCCCACCTGTGTGCACTGCGGGCTTCGGCACGGCGCTCGACGAAAAAGACGAAGGCCGCGTCAACCCGTCAACGACGTGTTCTCCGTCTGTCTGGTGAGTGCATGAAGACGGCATGGATAGAGATTTATAATGCTATTGATTGTTATGTGCATCAAAATGAGAACAAGTCAACTTCAAGGAGTCTGTCAACGGCTGTAAATACTG
Source organism: Rhabditoides inermis (assembly GCA_963966185.1). Taxonomy (NCBI): domain Eukaryota; kingdom Metazoa; phylum Nematoda; class Chromadorea; order Rhabditida; family Rhabditidae; genus Rhabditoides; species Rhabditoides inermis. The sequence continues at coordinate 452,381 of CAWZYM010000123.1, read as the reverse complement.
TGTTTATTATGTAAGATTCAAAAGCACATATAATCAAAAGTTGTGTATGACATTCAAAGGTTGTAGTTAGTGCATGGTCACGGCGCAACGACGTTGTTTCACGCGCGATTTTGTCTCGGCGTGTGACCGTCATTCCACCGCGCCACGCTTTTCCCGAAATCACGCCGCGTGAAATGAACGCGCGGCAAATGTCTCGAATTCGAGAATCCCGAAACAACGCGCGTGGTTATTTGGGAGGTCAGAAAATCCCGAAACAACGCCGCCGCGCGTTCATTCGGGATTGGAGAGATGAAGCGACCGGTCTCGAAACCGCCTGAAAATTATCGAATTTTTGGAAACATTGATGAATGATGTGTCATCTTTTGTGACGTCTCACAATCACAATTGTGTCATTATCGATCGATACCGATCAGCGACATGTCCCTTGTTTGTTACATCGGATCAGGTCGCCATACATTGGCTTCCCTGATTCCCGGCAAGGAGAAAGTGTTCACCCTGGACTTCGACTCTCTGGAGTATTATCACGAGAACGGTGATGACTACTTTGACAGTGCGAGAAAAAAGATGTTGATCTCGAACAAGCTGATCTCGAACATTCCTATCTGGAAGAACGTGTTCGGAGACAGCCTTCCTACTTGCATGGCTAAGGTTCAGTGGATGTGTCACCTCCGCGACAACATGCCCACTTCGAATCGTGAAATCGTCGAGGAAACCTGGCGTTGGACAGGTTCTGCAACTACCATTTAATTTTTTTTTCGAAATAAGTTTTGTATTAGGTCCGCTCGCTCAGTGCGATTCTGGACGAAGATGAGAACGGTCACATGCACGGATCGATGATGATGGAGCAGGACGATTTGGACGAGATTATTCACGACTACCACATTTATACTGCCCCTCATTACTCTATCACCGAACCTATGAAGTATTCTTTGATTCACTCGGCCCTGGCCTATGAGAGCATTGTTCAGCCTTATCTCCCTGTCCTTCAGCTCGGTTGCGAACTGCTTAACACTATTATTCCCAAGTGTTGCGGAATGCACGAGGCATTCGGTGGATGATATTACTGTTGCAATGCACGAGGCACGGTATGATTTCACACATTTTATCACACATTATAACAAACAATATAAATACACGTATAACAATGTATCTTTTTCGTCTCGTAGTAATTTACTGAATTTACTGAGGAGAATAATGTTATTAATCTTCCTTGTCTGAAGGCCATTCTTTCTCGGATCAGCTAAGCACCACGAAATTTTGCTGAAGTAGCGTTCGATAGCACTCGAGGAGGAAGGAACGCGCGAATACCCTCATTCGAAAACTTTTTTTCATTCGTTCGAAAACATTCGAAAAAACATTCGTCATTCGAAAACAGCCAAATACCATTCATGAACATATCTAAATTAGATATGTTATCTTATGTATATATTATATTATCTCTTCCCACCTTTGAGTAGATATAAGACAGCCGTCTTTCCGTCTTTTTCGTTCAGGTTTTGAAGCACACTTTTGCCTGGCGAAGTTCGTAGGTCCAATAGAAGGCATGCTTCCATCAGCATATTGGATTCCGGCAAGCCGTTTTTCCAGAGCAGAGATAGCAATATCGAATATAGCATTCATAGTAGGCATGCTAAATTACGTTTTCATTAAAGTTCATATAATGTGTACATACACTTTTTTCCACTTCTGTAGAAGTGTTAGCAGATAGTATGTCTGTATCGAAGAATCCGATATCAAAGAACTATCACTGCTCGTCTACAAATGAATGCAATTAAAAAACAGAACAGTATACAAAAGTACCTTCTGTATAGATTTCGAGAACTCGTTCAAAACAAGAGAGAGACAACGCATTTTCTCCCAGTCGATATGGCTAGTTTCGCCTACTTCTTCGCCATCATCACTCTCAGCATCACTGATGTCACTGATGTCACTGTCCGGATCGTCCTCATAGTTCGTATCTTCTTCTGCATCTTGATCATAGTTTATAAAACCCATGGCATCCAGAACAGGTGCTTGTTCGAGAAAACGATCTAGCATCTTAGCTGCACCACCCCATCTGGACGGGGAATACATCAGCAGCGCGCGAGACGGTATGTTCAATTCAAGTTGTTTCCTTTAATTGAACATGTTTATAAAAATAATATTAAACAATTGTTTGATAACCTTTTGTAGGATTCCGTTTTAATAGGCGACAGACGAATACTGTTGATGATTTTATAAATATAGCTTATCTCAGATTTACAACTCTTGAGTAATTCGCCACAACAGTTATGCAGAGCATGAGAGGTGCATTTATTCCTGCAATACTTAGACATGAAAATTAATTCTTGAATGAGTATGCCTACCATTCCAAATTCAATCTTTTTGATAAAGCTCCGTTCACCCTAGCTCCGTCGGCTGCGTGCGCAACTATGTTTTCGATTGTGATGTTCCAATCGGAGAGCATTGATTTGATGACAGTATCATAGTTTTCTGCACTATGTTTCGATTCCATTTCTGTGATGCCCAGAAACACTGTAATTTTCTGAAACGACTCATCCACGTAATGCGCAGCGATTCTTAAAAAAAATATTAGAATTATACATGTTACATTTTCAAGACGCATACCCGAGTGCCGATCTAGTTCCATTCTTTATTGTTGACCAACCGTCAGTAACCAAACAGACATTCTAAAAGATACTTATAGAGCATCTCAAATCAATTATATAACCTGTGACTTGAGGCTATTTTCAATGTGTTCTTTCTTGGATCTCGATGCTGATTCTAGCAGCTTTTCAGCCTTGTGCAGAGACGGAAGAGAAGATAGGGATCGAGCGCGTTGAATTGTAGATGAAAACTTTTTGGATGTGTAAACTGTCCGAGGAACACCCATACACTCCATGTTAACAACAAATTCCTTCTCAAGCTGTTCATGATTGATTTCTTTTGCATGTTGCCTTTTCAACGATTTAGAGAGTTTCTTGCTGTATGGCTCTGGATCAACTACGTTGCCGTCGTTGATTAGAGACATCAACTGTTGTAATTCCTAACAATAGCAATGATTGAATATGAGCGATATTTCTTCGATATCGATCTATCGATATCGATATCCGCGGAAATCAATCGATATCCACGGAAATCAATCGATATCCATAGATAACTCGAGATATATCTCTATCCATAAATGCACCTTTATGTGACGATTGAAGAGATGTCGACGAAGACCCGATGTATTCGAACCATGTGTGGATATTATCTTCGTACACAAAGTGCACGTGGAAGAATCAGCAGCAATATCATCAACATAATACTTCTCGCGAAGAGCACGGATAGAAATTTGATTCACATGTGACAATGGGACCAACAAAGGTGGCATTCAAAGAGACGAGTAATGGTAAGAATGGCATAAAACTTACGAAATGAGGATGAAAAGGATGAGGGCGTGCATGAACGGCGCGCGTCTCGAAATGACGCCCAGTCCCGTTTGAACGCTTTCTCATGTCTCGAAATCGGCACGGCGTGATATCACGCTTTGCACGTCAGAAATCCCGAAACAACGCGCGCCGGTCAGCGCGCTTGGCATGGGCGTGCAATCACGCCGCTCATTTCTCGAATTCGAGAATCCCGAATCAACGCGCCGCGTTGTCTCGTCTCGAAATGACGACACGCGTGATCGCGCGTTGCGCCGTGACCAGGCACTAGTTGTAGTCGATGGGGAGGTTCTTGCGAGCCGTCGTACCATCAATTTGGAACCACTCGCGGCGGAAGATCTTGGCGGCGCCGTCGGGGGTGTGTGTCCACTCGAAGGTGATGCGGTCGTTGTTGGTGTCCTCCTCTCCGTACTTGAACGCGTCGCAAGAGACGGCCATCAGCACGGCCTCCTTGGGGTCGAGCACTCCGCACGGCGGGTCGGCGACGAGGCGCTTCATGTTGGTAGTCTTGATGGCCCATCCGATGCGGCGACCTCCGGCGTTGGTGATCTGAACGGTGCGAGAGGGTGAGAATCAGTCGATAGTTGATAGATAATAGATATCACCACCGTACTTTGATGTAGTAGGTGTGCTTGTCGTCGTAGGGGGCGTTGAAGACGATCTTGTTGCACGGCTGGAGAAGAAGTCGGTCGAGGTCGATCGGCTCCTTTTCCTCGGCCTGGCAGTGGTCTTCTCCGTCCTCATCGTCCGCGACTCCGCCAGCCGATCGAACATTGCGCGCTCCAAGCGCCAGCTGGTACTGCTCTCCTACATAGTTGAACTGCAAGGTACGGCGTGAATGTGTGCCGTGCGAATAGCCCCGTCTACCATCGACTCACATTGGAGAGGACCTCCTCGTTCTCCTTGTCCAGCACTCCTCTATACCACGTGTCGTAGACAACGACGAGGTGGCAGTACAGAAACTGCACACCCTCCGGCACACCGCCAAGACAACACGCTGAAAGGGAGCAGTTTCGGCGTACGGTACATTTACAATCTACAGTATCCCGGATTCGAAACTCACCGCGGAAACGTTGGAGTGGCAGCGTCAAGTCGCTGCTCATTGCGCGGCGGACCAAGTCCACCGTTATCGTGGCGAATGCCACCGTAGAAGCCCGGCCCCGCTAAAAGACGGAACAAGTAGGGGTTCAGTTCCTACAACACTCACCCCCACAGAGTGAAGAAGGCAGGTCCCAGCGACATCGAGAATGCGGCTGACCAGACCATGGACCTCAGACGCGTTCGACGGCGCGCTCTTGTCGTCCTTCCTGCACGAGTAACTAATCCTAGTCTCGGTGGAAATCACATACCATTCAGTTAACTGGACGTACGTCCACGTCTTCTTCTCGCCGCCCTTCTCCACGCTCATTTCACTCACGATCTGCGATGGCGAGGATTTCATGGCAGTGCAGGTGATCTTGAATTGCCCTTGGTGCTTGCAGTCACCCTTGTGGATCGGAGTGTAGGAAGGGTAGGAGCGCCCTCCTTCCACATGCTGTCCGATATTGACGATGAACTGGACCTATAGAGGAAACTTTTCAAGTTTCAAGGATAGGAGAAAGCGAAAGACTATAAATTTCACCTCGTTTTTCCAGATCTGGTCCAGGAAGTCCGAGTGATTCCGCTTCTCAGGCGTCTCGCCTACGAGTATGGTGGTCTGAGGATTGACCTTCAGATGGTCGCACGGGCGAGCTGCAGGGGCCGGATGCTCTTGAACGCTATGAAAGCGAGCGAGCAAGCGGCCCATTGGCCTGGCTGACGCTCGCGCGTCCGTAGCGACATTCTGCAACGAGAAAACATTGTGAACGAGTCGACAGAGTGACGTTACTGTACATAGGGTGAGGTACTGTAGAAGTACTCACTGTGAGAAATCGGACAGCCAGGTTGTCGTTGGCGGGCGGCACGGCGAAGGTCTCCTTGTCGACAACAATAGGCTTCGAGGCAGGCATGGGGTCAGTGTAGGTTTCACTTCGTTGTGATGTGCCGTATGCGCCCAGCTTGCTCTTTTTGTACCTCTCTTACGCATGCTAATGAGAAAAATTACTCTCGATTTCCTATTCCACCCTCGTTAATTTCTTAGGCTAATGAGTGCAATTTCCCTATCAAATTTGCTAGTGTATTTTGATCTGTACGTTTTTTTAATTCGTGTTCCGAGGAAAAACGTGGGTAAGGGTGAGAGAGAGAGCCGTTTGTTCTGTTGTTGTTTTGATGCCTTGTTGTTCTACCCGGGAAAGGAGAATGTCCCGTTTATTACCATCACCACGCCCCATTGACATTATTTTAGTATAAGTGACCCACTGATAATCGACATTACGGTAGCCGCCCTGGCTTTCATCCGGGATAATCAGTTCCACTCGGGTCGTGGTTGCGGTGGAAGTAACATGGATGATTGTGTGTGGTTGAATGATCTTGTTCTGGTGTGATATTGATGTATTGATGACGTGGTTGTATTGGTTTATTGAGTAATCGGTTGCTGTGGTTTGAGGTGCATTACATTGTGATCCCGATTTCATAGAATGCACAATTGCAAAATTTCAATGTCTGTAAAATCTCCATTCAGCTCGTCTTCCTCGCCGGATCGATTGGCACGTGCTACCTGATGCTCGTCAAGTTCCGCCCCACCTACGAGATGGTACGAGGGATACTGTACTTGGTGTACTGTAATTTGAATATTGCTATGAGGAGGAGGAGAAAGAGAATCTCCTAGGCGTCTGACACGTTCCGCGTGGAGCTGCTGCTGATTCCCGCCGCTGTGCTGGCCCTTCTCATCAACCACGAGTTCACCACCATGGAGATCCTCTGGACGTTCAGGTGCGCATTGTCGTCTTGTTTGTGTGTTGATGATTCGAGTGCCTTTGGTGTTTTGAACGGTTGCATGTATTCTTGACTCGAAACGTGAATTCATTAGGCTTTTTGCTGTTTCTTCGATCGCCTGGCATTCGTCTATTTCATGAAGTCTCCAATCCATTCTCTATTTCATTGCCTTTTTTATTACCCGTATTTTTGCACCGACAAATGTAGTGATTTTTTGTGTGTAGAATAAAGTGTTTGATGGGAATGGAATCGCAATTCGCAAGCGCAATCATGATCGTGACTTGTTGGAAACGTAATGATTTTTTAAGGATTCAGAATGTATTATAAATGACAATATTATACATGTGGATGTCTGTCTCTGTGATACTGACTGTGACTGTGTTGCAGCATCTACCTGGAGGCGGTGGCGATCATGCCGCAGCTGTTCCTGCTGCAGTCTACGGGCAGCGCCGAGACCATCACCGCCCACTACCTCTTCGCTCTGGGCAGCTACCGCGGACTGTACATACTCAACCGCCAGCGAGTACTACATTCCAGCGACTACATCAACATCAAGGTGGGCTAGATAGGGGGAGAGGAAAGAGCGTAGTGGGACTGATGGAATCAATTGCAGGAGGAGCTGACGTTTGTGCGCAACCGCGACTGACTCGGCTCGACCTGGGACGACTTCTCAAAGACCTGCACAGGGGAGCGGAGGACCGACAGCTCGGTGAGTGACTGTATCAACCGCTCTCATTCGGACAGTGGCTGTTGCAGCTGGAAGCGCTGGTGTTCGGCGGAAAAAGGGCGTTCACGTGACTTGCTCGTCATCTGGGAGGCGCAGTCACCACCACCTCTCACCCCCACCTCCCTTTTCGCACCGTAATATGTTGTACAATTCAAAATATTTAAACGATTCTATGTGTGAGTGGGGAGATTACGCGTGCAGGTTGAGCGCCATCGCGTCCTCCTTAAACTTCTTGATCGCCTCGCCGTGCTTCGGCAGCTTGATCTGCAAACATTGATTCATGATCGCTTGACGTGTTTTGATCGCCTCACGTTCACATAGTCGAGCACGGTAGTGTGGACAAAGAGCCACTGCGCGGCAGTCTGGATGGCGCATAGACGCTGACGCCGCAGCGACTTGAACAGCTCCGCAGTGCACGGCGTAGTGTTCTAAACCAGAGTTGAAGCTACAGGTCTTCTGCCAACCTCGCGGAAGAGAGTGTCTATGATCCAAGAGATCGAGATGAACACGCAAGTGCGCGAGACACCGGCTGAGCAGTGACACACAATCTGGAATAGGCTTACAGTAACCCGTAACGGCTACAGTATCCCACAGGCCCGCTGTTGAGTTTGTCGGCCGAGGTAGATGCGCGGAGGAGTCTCAGCACAGTGCGCGCCGACAGAGGAGTGCCGCGATCAGCCCATGACGTCAATTGGAATAGCTGAGTATACGATAGCCACACGGAGTACGGTAGCCTACTGTACCTTGACAATGTTGGAGTTGGAGCAGCCTTCGGGCAGCAACTCGATGGTGTAGATGTTGAACTTCTCGTCGCACTCCATCTTCTTGTTGTTGACAAACATCTTGCCATATGTCTTGTATCCGCCGGATTCGATCGGCCAGTACTGTGCGCACTTGTCCTTGCCTGGATAGTAACGTCTCTCTCTCTCTCTCTCTCTCTCTCTCTCTCTCTCACACACACACACACACACACACACACACACACACACACACTCCTTTTCTCACCCTCCTCGGTCGTCTGGCAGAGCATGATGACAGCCGAAGCGTTCTCCTGGAAACACATTGTCCAAAAGTCCTCGATCGTCTTGTCCAGAGGTCCCTGCAAGGTTTACTGTATCTTACTGTATACCTAATCGATACAGTCGTACCTGTGCGGCGATGAAAGTGCGCGCGTCATCTCTCTTGACCCAGTTGGCGTGTATGTAGTCGTTCCTGACGTCCTTGAGCACCACTCGCGTATCATCTAGACACGCCACGTCCGCGTACCGGTTGTTGGTGGGATTCGCCTGCGCAAAGCCGACTACAGGGCCGATCACCACTTGCGTCTTACCTTGAACGCGTATGTGTTGCGGGACTTGGGCTCGTAGTTCTTCAAGTTGTCGAACTGCTGTTTGACGCCGGCCGCGCCCAGCTGCGTGATGTTCTCCACGAACATGGCGATAGCCTTCTCGGCGTCCTTGCTCACCTCCCCTCCCCTGCCGTCCTTCTTCTTCGGCTCCATGGACATCTTCTATACGGAACATGACCAATGTATGACCAAACGACCTTTGCTTTCTGCCCCACCTTCTTCTCCTTCGAATGTGATTTCTCTGCCGCCTTTTTAGCCATATCTGGAAGGTGGAATTGAGATTAGAGATTGAGGCAAGAGATACCTCCAGATGTGGGGTATGCGAGATGCAATGACGAGAAAGGAGCCTGTTCGATCTCTGCCGCTCATCGGTCATTTCCTCGCCGCGCACAGCGCGACCGCGCATTCGAGATATGCAAATTTCACGACTCGCAGCTCGCAGCAAGCGAGTGTGCAGGAGTGAGATACGCAGATAATCTAGATAGAGATATGATAATGTATTCTTTAATCCTATTTAGGAACTTTGTGGGACCTAATTTCTTCGCTCAGCGAGAATCGATGTCGATGATGGTTTCTAATGAACGCAGCAATGTCGTTCTTACGTTCGATTTCGTTTTTGATCACGATTACCTGTCACCTGTACCGACCAGAATCTTCAGAAATGGCTACTGTCTCTTCAAGTTCAGTCGAGACACAAAAAAACGGGGACTCACTAAAACATTTTCTCAGGCAGGTTACTTTTCTCTCTCCCTCTCTCTCTCTCCCTCTCTAGAAAATCTGCAAAAAAATTTCTTTCATAATCCTTGTGCGCCACACAACCCTTCTCACTTCTCACCCTTTCTCTCAACCACATCATTGCTGTCGCCGGGACCTGCCTTCTTCACTCTGTGGGGGTGAGTGTTGTAGAAACTGAACCCCTACTTCTGTCTTTTAGTGGGACCGCGCTTCACGGCGGGTCGAAAGAGGCGCATTATCTTGCAGCGCCATTCCGCTACCGTAATCCGGTAAATTCCATTGTTAGGAATTGGGATTTCGTACTATTTTATTATTAGGGCGCACAAATTGTACAATGGAGCAACATTCCAATAATATGTGTATACTTGTATTTTATCTCGAGTAAATGCAGTGAATGAGAGGAAGAGAAGGTCATAATGACGGGGGACGTCACTACTCCTCTTCATCCTCATCTTCGTTCTTCATGTATGTCGCCGTCGACTAGCACCACAATCATCGTCACCACGTTTCTTTTCCGTCTCACAATCAGTAGTGTTCTGTGTCCTTTTCTCCCGACATGTGAAATGTTCGGGAGAGTCAGGACGAGCAGCATCAGCAAGATCCATATTCTCCTATTCTTGATTCTTCCACGTTCATGACGGAACCGAACACACCGCGTTGGCTTTTCATGCACACCATTCATCAACACACCATTCATGCATTTCTGCAAGCAAAATTTCCCCACCCTCACTTTTTCTTTCGCGACCAGAAAGTACGCATCACTTTCGGTCAGAGACGCGGAGGGCGTTTTAGAAAAGAGAGAGCCTGGTTCGCTTAGTAAACCACGAGTATTGGGTGTTCCGCGGATAATCCGCCGTGCTCCACGAAACCTAAATGTCCGGAGAAGAAGACGCGAAACACGACGACAGCTGCCTGTGCGACAAGGTCCTTGACGAGTCATGGTGACAATATTCGAATCGTGAATCGTGATGGTTTCGATGGACGGCGACATGAAGAACGAGGATGAAGAAGAGCAGTGACGTCACCCGACGTTTTGACATATCTCATATGCATCCTCTTTTCCCTCTCATCTTCGACATCATGCTCTTCCTCCTAGTCATCTCACATTTACTCTAGAAAGAACACGTTAAAAATATTATTGGAAAGTTGCTCTATTAAACAATTTGTGTGCCCTAGTAAAAAATAGTGGGTTACTGTAGCGGAATGGCGCTGCAAGATAATGCGCCTGGTCGAAAGCGGTGTGAAAATGAGAGTGGGCGGAGTCAAGTCAGATTCTGAGATTTGAATTCGTTTGAATTCAAATTTTGGCGGGAAAACTCGTAGTTTGCTGTTTTTTATAGTTTATTCAATACAAATGTTGTTTTTATAATATAATTAATGAATTTTCGTCCGTTAATGGATGCGCACATACCTAATGAGTGTTTCTATGCCCAAGTTGTGCCTTGTTTCTCGTTTCTCGCCGAAATGAACAACTTTTTCTGAAATTTCGCGAATTCGCCTCGGTCATTGTCTCATTACCTTTCTTCACGTATTCTATTTTCTTCAATTTTTCGTCCGTTAATCGATCGAGACATACTCACTGAGTGTGTCTGTACTCTATTTGCGCCCTCGCTTTCTTTCTCAGACGAAATGAACCGCTTTTTCTGCGATTTCGCGCGCGCACCTCGGTCATTTTTCAATCATAGTTCTTCACGCATCGTGTTTTCTTCAATTTTGCGTCCGTTATTAGTTGCATACACACTCAGTGAGTGTGTCTGTACCTAATTTGCGTCATCTATCTCGTTCCTAGTCGAAATGAACTGAGTTTTCTGTGTGTTATGACCATTATAGCGTGTTATGACCATTATAGGTTACTTCGGCCGAACCTGCAATCGGCACACACTTCATTCGGAAGGTGAGTCGATTGAAAAAGGAACGCCGAACGAATGAGAGATAGAGATAGAGAGAGAGGGTGAGAGAGAGAGAAAGAGAGAGAGAGAGAAAACCGAATTTGAAAAAAAGTTAATTGTAGTGAAACGTTTTTAGGATCGTCGTCATGCACTGAACAACAACGACGATCTGAAGCCGCTCTACTTTCCGAGAAAACCTTCATCAAGTAAACTTACCTGTTGTTTTTGCCTCGTTTACCAAGTAAACTTACCTGGTGTCTTTGTTGAAAAGGGTCTGAGTGGTTGTTTGATGATTTATTCTCATTGATTTATTCTCATTGATTTATTCTCATATGTTGCACATGCAATGTTTTTTTCCTATGAAGTTATAATTGTGTTCTGCATACACTGCGATACTTGCTCCCTACTCGCTGCTCTCGCCCGGCGGGAACATTGTCGCGCACTTGCCTCACGCCGCAACTAGCACTCTTGGTGTAGTGGATAGCGCGTCGGCCTTCTGCCGTCACGCTCGCGGGTTCGACTCCCGCCCCGAGCAGGATGTTTTGCCAGCATTCTTACACCGTTTCTAATCCTATTTCAACGTTCGACTCGCCGTGGCTTCCACGGTGACGTTTGCCACCAAATCGACGAAGCTCGAGTACGATATAAAATAACAATCACAAACATACAAATGGAATGCAGCTGGTTTATCGTGTTCACACTTGCTCGGGGGCAGTCTAGTGGGTGCGGGCGCGCCTGGCCTTGGCCTGTCTGTGGCGGAACGAGTCCCGTCCGGGGCAGGGGCAGTACTCCGCGTCGCTGCCCTGCGCTCCGTCCTTGCCCGGCTCTCCCGGCTGGCCCGGCTGACCGGCAGGTCCCGGCTTTCCGTCGCGGCCCGGGAATCCGGCGCGTCCCTCCTCTCCCTCCTTGCCCTTCTCTCCGGGGTTGCCCGAGGGTCCCTTGGGTCCGGGGCGTCCGGGCTGTCCGGGACGTCCGGGGTGTCCAGGAGTAGCAACGGTTCCGGGGGCTCCGGGGCGTCCGGGGTTTCCGTTGTGTCCGGGCTGTCCGGGGCGTCCGGCGTCTCCGGCGGGTCCGTTCTCGCCGCGTCCTCCGGGGGCTCCGGGGAATCCGCGCTGTCCGGGGCGTCCGTCCTGTCCGGGCCTTCCCGCCTCTCCGTCGGGTCCGGGCTCTCCGGGCTCTCCAGCCTCGCACTTGATGCATCCTCCGGGCATGTCGTGGGTGACAGCCAGAACGATTCCGGGAGCTCCGGGCCTTCCGTCGTCTCCGTTGTGTCCATCGTGTCCCCTGTCTCCGGGAGGTCCGGGAGGTCCAGGGGGCCCGGCGGGGCATCCGCGCGACTGGGGTCCGCAGTTGCACTGCTCGGGGTAGCCAGCCTGACGTCCCTTCCTGGTTCCGAAGATGGTGGCAAAGGTGGGCGGAGCAGCCGAGTCTCCAGTGGGGTTCATGTGGTTGCGCAGCAGACGAGCCCACGTGTCGTCGGCAAGAACCTAAAACAAAAATGACGTCACTTCCGGTGCTTCAGATGACGTCACTTGCCTTGAACTCCTGCATGCCCTGCTCGACCTCATTCTGAAGGCTGTGGATGTCGTTGACGATGACAGCGACGGAGACGAGCGATGCGAGGATGACACATAGAGAGCCCGCCGAGGCGAGACCGACAAAGTAGCTCATGACTACTCACTGGTGTACCTGCTATTGGTGAATCGCCTTTTATACGCTTGAAAGTCGGTAGAGACGGTGACTATTGATGAGAGAAAGAGACGCGGTGGATTCGGGAAAAAGTGCATTCCGGAAAAGTGAAAGCGACAGTGTGCACAAAACGCTCTTGTTGCCGCATGCAGTAATAATCGCTCAGTAACTAGCTGTTTAGTCAATAGAAGCGTCTTGATTCCTTGAATATCGTCCAAAATGAAACCAAAATTTTTGAATAACATGTAACATTTCTCATCAAGCTTTACTGTTTCTCAAGTAACGATTACGATCAAAGTTTACTCGAATCGTCATGTCCAACGTCCAAAATCTTGATCTCACATAAGTGCTCTATCAATAGAACGCGAAACGTAAACCCTCAATGATTCCGAACCACAAACTTTATTACACTTCTTTTTCACAAACTACAATAAATAGGATGATGCATGATTACTTATTATATCCCGGGTCAGTTGGGACAAGGGCCATTCAGAGAGTGCGGTGTATCACTTCGAAACAATCAAACGACGACAGTGTCAAAGGAACTCGCTACTTCGACAGAAAGAGGGCACATCACAGAACAGGGTATGGGGGATGAAAAGGCCAACACACGACCACCACACAGTTTTGGCTTTTAAAGCGCAACAAGGAAACGGGGGAAAGGGAAGGCTATGACAGATGGGAACAAGTAACAATGTGGGAGTAACGGACCACCGACGGGGGAAGGGGACCACCGACGGGGGAAGGGGACCACCCACGGAGGGAGGGGACCACTCACGAAGGCGCTCAGATGGGCAGCTCCATAGCCTTGTTCTTCTGCACGACGCGAGTGACGTAGAGGTAGAAAAAGTCAGCGTACAGGACAGTCTAGGCAATACGATAATCAGTAAGTAATTCAAAGTACAGTAACCCGACTAAGCTACGGTACACTCACCTGAACCATTCCAGCGACCAGAGCAATCGGATCCCAGAAGCCCTCAGTGTAGTAGCTACAAACAATACATTACATAAGATAGAAATGAAATAGAGCGAGCGCTTGGCGCGTGGCACGCACCGGTAGATCCAGTTGAGTATGTACAGTCCGCGGTAGCTGCCCAGAGCGAAGAGGTAGTGGGCGGTGATGGTCTCGGCGCTGCCCGTAGACTGCAGCAGGAACAGCTGCGGCATGATCGCCACCGCCTCCAGGTAGATGCTGCAAGCAGGCACAGTCAGTATCACGCAGACAGAGACCAGCATGTACAATATTGTCATTTATAATACCTTCTAAATCCTTAAAAATTATTTTGTTTCCAACATGTCACGATCATGATTGAGATCCACGACTATGCGAACGATTATGTGATAGACAATGAGGAGATATTGATAATGAGATAATTACTTCAATTAATTAGAGTCATAAGAAAAAAATACAAATGGCACGCGACCACAGCACCAACAAAACTCTGATGAATCTACGTTTCGAGCAAAGAATACGTGCAATAGTGCATTCCAATCAGCAATAAGTTGCTTCCCTCTTCGTTTATAACACTGATATCATCAACACATGAATCACAAACAATGCGCACCTGAACGTCCAGAGGATCTCCATGGTGGTGAACTCGTGGTTGATGAGAAGGGCCAGCACAGCGGCAGGGATCAGCAGCAGCTCCACGCGGAACGTGTCAGACGCCTAGGAGATTCTCTTTCTCCTCCTCCTCATAGCAATGTTTAAATTACAGTACACCAAGTACAGTATCCCTCGTACCATCTCGTAGGTAGGGCGGAACTTGACGAGCATCAGGTAGCACGTGCCAATCGATCCGGCGAGGAAGACAATCTGAAAGAATTAATTGAAATTGTTAATTCTATGAACTCGGGTTTATTATGTAATGGAAACTTCAAAGGATAGATACGAGCAAAGTAACTCACCTTCATGAACGTGTTGTAGAAAGAGATGTAGTAGACAAACAGGTCCAGGTACCTGTAATGAATCAATAAATCAATACAAAGCACAAGGTTTTTAAAAAGAACACCACTTCCCACTCTTCATTAGGTCAGTCTGTTCAAAACTCTCAACTGATTTTAAATTACACTCGGAACGCATTTGGAAAGCGTAGTGCGTTTTGGAAGCAACTGAGCGCAGTCTAGTGGCCAACACCTTGACTCTCTCCTTCTGCCCCACCTGGTGATGAATACAATGGCGAAGAGGATCTGGGAGCGGGCCGAGATGCCGGCGCAGCTGCGCGTCTTCCAGATCTTGGCCAGCAGGATGAAGATGGCCAGCTAGAAACGGGAACACGTCTCTCTCTCTCTCTCTTCCTCTCACTCTCCCTCTCTCGCTCACCAGATGCGACGCATCCGCCGCCATGCGGAAGATGTTCATAGTGCCGAGAGTGTGACGGAGGGACGAGCCCTGCAATCGATGTGTACTTCAATCGATCAACTAGCAATACAGCGATATCCATATTAAAACGGCAACAAATAAACTCGCATAGAAAGCAATCAATAAAATACAACACGCCCAAAAGAAAAGTTCATCTACAAACGTCGATCAATCAAGCGATCCGTCTTTTGGATTCGCTATATTCATGTTTGCACAGCCAAACACATACAAAGAAAATGCATATACAAAAAGCGCGAATACAGGCATCACAAACCGAAATGCTAAACGCAATGAGAAAGGGGAGATAGGAGTGGATATCGGTTGCGCGGCCGCGGCCGAACGCAGTTGGGGGTTACACAGTGACCCAAATGCAAGAGTGCCAAGGCAGCTAAGCGAGCCGATCGCGAGAGGACGAGTGGTGAGAGCGTGGTGAGAGAACGGTCAGGGTCGAAGAAAGGGCTGACAGCTAGCCCGCGTCGCCTGCTGTCAACACACGATAGTGAGAATAAACAACAGATGCTGATATGGACGATAGGAAGTGGACAGTATGGATTCGTATGTGATGTATAGACGGGAACGAAACGTCGTAAATGGCAATAAAAACGACAACACTAGCGCATACAACAATGAAGAGGATTTCGGCCGATTTACAACTGCTCGGTGCGCGGAATGATGCGTAAGCGCGTGACCACGTGCCCTGTTATGATCCTAGACATAAATATTCAACAATATCAATCTAAAAATCAATAAAACACGAGAGAAAACAGCTGATTCTACTTTGACGTGTACTACGGGTACGGTATAATCTCAATCAGTCCGTTCCGCGTGAGACCCAGCAACACTCACTACGCTCCGCCCACCCCTCGTTTCGCGCGCGAACAACAACAATCATCCACAGCCTGCGGGCATCTCACTGCCGCTATTGTGTAGTAATAATAGAATTTCTGGTTCGGTTCGAGTCCGCCATTCAATGCATCGTACGCCACGCGCGCCCACATGTCGCATATGATTGATGATTCCAAATCCACGCACGCGCACCTCCATATCTAAAGCTCCCATCCGCCTCTTCTCCTCGTTTTCGAGATGTCAATTGCACGATGCCACATGCGTTCATTAGCCATTCATATCGCATGTGACCTCTTGGGTGTGTGATGTGTCTTGGCACACATATTGTGTTGCATTCGCGACCCTCTCATCCTGAGAGACAGACAGTTGCGAGTGAGAGACGGCGGCATCGTTTGCTCTCACTGCCACTCTCAACACCATATGCGCCGCTCGTCTCTCTCTCTCTCTCTCTCTCTCTCTCTCTCTCTCTCTCTCTTCATTTACCCATCCTGTGGTTTGCCACACACACTATCATTTTCCGCCGCGTTGAGCACCGTATCGATTCTCGCCACATGAGTTTCCATGATGCCAGTAGAGATGTTTTCTCCCATTCACTCGTCTCTCTCTCTTTCTTTCTCTCTCTCTCTCTCTCTCTCTCGCGACAAATGCCAATCCTGACCGCATGAACAACTGTCATTCATCTCGTTTAACGTATCCATTATGTCAAGTTCTCACTATGTCTTTATTCTTTCCCAGTTCGATCAATGCTAGAAAGTGCCGCCACTAACCAGCCTCTATTGTTTTCTGTTTTGCCGCACCGCCTATCGTGTTGTGGTGTCGCTGCAGTTATCTCTCACTCCGAGCCCCGTTCTCCCATCATTCCCATTCATCACTTCCCCGAAAACCAAACACAACTATTGTCTCTTCTCTCTCGCCCGGCAACTCTCGGGTAACACAAAACCAGCACCCGCAAACCTTGTTCTATTTACTTCGCGAGTTATAATCGAATTTCGCCGCATCTTCTCCCTCCGCGAGATGAGATGGCTATTTCTGCGAGTCTTTCAAGGCCGCTCGCCAGACAGCAGACATGGTTTCTTCTTTTTTCTGTGTAGCAGTGTAGCTCAACACCAGGTGCTGGCGTAGAGCTGTTTTTCTGTGTTCCGTTATCTTGGCATGTATCAATGATTATTAAGTGCGCTTGCGCTCATACTTGTTTGATTACCTGTTTACCTGTCTGCAGGATGCGGTACACACACGCTTTTGTGGTGCGCATTCCGGACAAGCTCAAGTGGGAGGAGAAGAAGAACAAGTGCGACATCGAGGTGCTACGGAAACAACAGGTACGCTACTTATTATATTCCACATTTCTTGGAAAAACATATCTTGTATCAACCCATCTTGATCTCGACTAGGGACTAAGAGACTATTTCTCTTTGGCAACAGCTTCACATTTCTGATGAACTCTTGTTTCTTGGTTCATTTCTTAGACAGAAGACAGAATGGTGCAATATCTTATTGATTGACACGTCTTGTTCGATTGATTGCTGGATTGATTGTGTGTATCACTTTGTAGTTCTGTCTTGGCTCGTGTGACTTTTTCTCGATTAATTGAATCTATCGTATTGTTTATTAATTGATCGATTATATCGTATTGATTAATTGCTGTCTTGCAGGCTGACCTGATGCAGACCCTTCGCGAGGCGGGTCTCTCAGTCGTCGAGCTGCCGCTCGAAGAGAACGCGCCCGCGCATTCCCTATTCGCCGGTCCGTCCTTGTACCTTGTTCCGCTCCATACTCCTCTGTATCAGTAGTCAGTACCTTCACATTGTGTGTAATATGTTCTGTCTTGATAGATGGATCATTTGATCGTTTCTATTCGCCGGTGAACATGAACATTCTTTGTTCAAGCTATCTTCTGACCTATATGTACTTCTCTGTGCTAGGTACTTCTCTTCTTTGTGCGTCTGGATATTTTATCATGTACTATGTTCTGTCTTGTCTAGATAGATTGGCCATTTGATCGATCGATTGATTGATTGATTGATTGATTGATTGATTGAGTACTTACAGGCGACGCGGCCGTGATGATCAACGGCACGGCGCTGCTCACCCGCCCCAAGAAGCCCAGCAGTCTCATGGACGAGGTGGGGCTAGTACCTCTCTATCTATCTATCTATCTATCTATCTATCTATCTATCTATCTATCTATCCTTCTTTCATCGCTTCGCTGTTTTTTCCTTTCTAGTCGTTTCTGTTTGTTGTCTTGTCATGTACTATCGCACTGTGTTCCAACGCGAAAGTATACCAGGTCAATTGTTTATTCGGACTTCGGAATCGCAAACATGATTATATGCTGATTATGTGTTGAACATGATTAAATGTTAAATATGTTGATTATCTGCTAATTGGTGCTCTTTACAGTACGCCCGCCTGCTGCGCGAGCTGTCGTGGACGGTCGTAGAGGCGCCAATCAACGAGCACGGAAAGGTGGGAGAGGGAAGAAGAGAGAGAGAGAGAGAGAAAGAGAGAAAAGAATGGGAGAGAGAGAGAGCTGTGGCTTGCAGGCGGTTATTCTGGAGGGCAGTGACGTGCTCTACACTGGCAAGGAGGTGTTTGTGGGCATCAACCGCAAGAACGGCACCAATGTCGAGGGCGCCATGGTGGGTGGAGCTTTTGATTTATAGTCGCCCCATCTTCTATCCGAGACTTCTTTGTTTGGTTTTCGGGTTTGGCCACAAGTGGTAAGAGAAGTTGATCCTCGATTCTCTTTCTCTATGTGATCTCTCCACCCCCCATGTCGTGTCATTGACGATGCCTGTTTGAGGTTGTGGCTCGCGTGTTCCCTGATGTGCCAGTCGTGCCTATCCCGCTCTCCTCCTCCTCCCCTCCCCTCACCCACCACGTCTCTATGGCCGCCCCGGATGTCATCGCCGTCGCAAGGGGCAAGGAGAGCCAGAGCGTCATCAAGGTCAGTCATGTTCGTCTACTTGTCATCACATTTTTTCTCCTTTCTCACCTTACTGAATGCGAAGTTCATAATCTTTTTGAAATCGATTCGATGATTCTGATTGAAAAATGAGATGTGTACAATTGATTGGTTGCTTGTCAGCGCATCGAGGCGGAGGCGACGTTCCGCTACAAGACGCTGACGGTGGAGGACGAGCAGGCGGTGGCGTGCGTGTGCGTCAACGACCGCATAGTCTTCCGACAGGACAAGACCGACCCCGTCAGTCTTTCTTTGTTTGCGCATACTAAGAATCTTATTTGTGTTATATCCGTTCCACTAGTTTTTTTTTTAATAATGTTTGTAATACAATTGTTTGTGTTTACAATCAATACTTTTAATAGTTATCAATAATTATTTACAATCATTATAATGTAACTTTGTAATGACAATTTGATAGTGTTGGGGCAGGGCTAGGCCAGGGTCATTGTGTGTGTTTGTAGAAGTTCACCGCCCTCCAGTCGGCCGGTCTTGAGCTGTGGGCACTTGACGTGTCAGAGTTGAGCAAGTGAGTAGTCCGCATCTCTCTTTCTCTCTCTCCTCTCTCTCTCCTCTCTCTCTCTTCTCTCTCCTCTCTCTTCTCTCTCTCTCTCTCTCCGATTCCATCAAGCCCATGTGTTTAGGTGCGGCGACCCGTTCACTCGCCACTGCCTTCTCGTTCGCCAGATGAAGATTGCCAACCGATCCGCCTGATCTACCGATGAACTCATCTGATCTACCCATTCAGAGTAGATCCATCTAATCCTAGGTCTACCAGAATTCACAGTAACATATCCCCGTATTCTCAGCAGCTTTAGCCCAAGTTCCCGCGCTTCCCAGAAGTATTACTGTATCAGATATGGTATGAGGCTCCAGGCTAACCCAATTGTGTTTCACCGCATAGTACTCTACGTCAGTTTGTCTAACTCAGTTTTCGTCGTTGTTTTGCCTTTTTTCTATCTATCCTGCCCCTCAATTGAAGCAAAATTTTATCACCGGTTGTGCGTTTGGCGATAATAAAGAGATTTAAATAGCTCTAGGAAAGTTTTCGATTTGTCTTCAGTTTACATACGAAAACCTAATCAGGTCGCTTGGACATTCATATAATTTAAAGGAGAGGAGTACGCAATGGAAAAATGAAATGACCAGCTGATGTCTCACGCCAAAATGATTTTTACAAAAGTCTCTAGGTCCGTGGCGGGACCAAGCTTGTATCTAAATTCCCATTGGAAACTCGTGCCAAGTTTGTACCTTACCGCGAAGGAAGCGCCGATTGCCTGATTTTCAAGATGCTATTTCATTTTAGTATATCATTTTATATTAATAAGTAGAATTTTTATTTTTGTTTCAATTTAATCACCATATCAACATTAATTATGTAAACTTGGTGTTATTATTCCGTACACCTCTCCTTTAATTTTTAATTCAATTTTTTTGTATCGTATTGACCATCCCCCCGTTTCATAGTTCGTTGGAACCACGTTCTCGATCCCATACGTCCACGTTCTCCCTCCCTCACTCCTCACTCTCTTGCCGTTGAGATATCAACTCAACACAAGAGAAAAAAAGAGAAAAAAGAAATATATCAGAAAGTCTGGAAAAGTGAAATTTTGTGACGCAAAACGAACAGGTTTGAACAAACAAAAATAGATTTGTGAACGGAAGAACTTGGAGTTTATGAATAAAGTGATCAGGTAGTGTTTCATTAGCTGTCGGTCCCATTATTAGACCAATTCGATCTCTTGGCGATCTGATTTCAGGGAAATGAGGATCATTTGCAAGTACAATGAAACAATGAAACAGAGTTTCCTATCTTTTAAAATTGATAACTCAATTTGAAATGAATTTTTTTCTGAAAATTTTCATTGTCGAGGATCATGACACCTGTCTCCATCGGTTGTCTTCTTTCTTCAGCGATTTTTGATTGTTTACCCGAGTTTACCCGAGTTCTACCGAGTTCACCGGTTTTCTACTTACGATATCCCAGAAATCAAATGACACTGAAAATATTGACCAAAGTCCTTTAATCCTATATTTTGTAGAAATGAATCTGAGTGTAAGTGATGAAAGAACAAAGAAATGTAAATTTACAGTTACGGGAACCTAAGTGTTAAGTGTAAGAGTGGACTGGAAGGGAATCAGGAAGGTGCGATAGCGTTCCTTCCGGCAGGCGGTTTGATATCATCCAGAGACTGCGCCTCCTCTTCCAACATCTTGTAACGGACGATGCACGACTGAACGAGTATGTTGAGAGGAGAGAGAGAGAGACAGAGACAGACAGAGAGAGAGAGAGAGAGAGAGAGAGAGAGAGAGAGCGAGAGAGAGAGAGAGAGAGAGAGAGAGAGAGAGAGAGAGAGATCGTGTCCACCTCGGTGCTGTCCTTCTTGACGAACAGTACGGCGGCGCAGTTTCGGAAGTTGTCGAGGAAGGCGACGGCAGATGAGAGCGTGATCATCTCCTTCGGACGATTCAGAAACCCGCCCTCCACCTGCCACAACACCACTCGCGTGCTCTCTCGATTATCAGACTTTTTTGTAATTGTAAGTCACAGAAATAGGATAGGAAAGTCATAGGGAAAAAAGAACGTGATGAGAAACGGATATAGCGGTCAGAGGGAATGCTCATTCAGAAAATGAGAGTACGGGTGCCTATGTTTTTCCAGCACGATGATGGAATATGGAGGTGAAAGAATAGGATGAGAATTTATGAATATGAGCTGCCCACCAGTTGACGGCCGCGCACCAGCGCCTTGAGACCGTTCTTCTTCACGAAAGCCGCCACCTCGTCCTGCGGAGGAATCTCTCTCTCTCTCTCTCTCTCTCTCTCTCTCTCTCCCATTCTCTCTCTCCCTCCATCCCTCTCTGTCTCTTCCCCTCTCTCTCTACCTCTGTGAACGTGGGCATTCCATCTTTGCCCCTGAGTACCTCGCCTCCCTTCAGTACGAGCGCCGACCACAGACACTCCTGCAATATATAATAAAGAGATTAGAGAGAGATTAGAGAGAGAGAAAGGAGAAGAGAGAGACAGAGTAAGAGACAGAAAGAGAGAGAGAGAGAGAATGAGAGAGAAGTAAACACAGAGAGAGAGAGAGAGAGAGAGAGAGAGAAAGGTCCGTCCCCACATTGTGCAGTCTCGCGTCGCACACGTTGGCCGGCGGTTTCTTGACGCTTCGCAGCCGCGCCACGCCCACCTCCCGCATGTACGCACCCGGACCACCTATACGGTAGGGTTACGGTAGGTTGAATTCGATTACTGTATTCGGAATTTGTACCCTGCATGCAGAGAATCTTCCCATCCAAAACAGCTGCGAGAGGCATCACGGACAGCGTTTCCTAAAGATATCTCGTCTCTCTCTCTCTCTCTCTCTCTCTCTCTCTCTCTCTCTCTCTCTCTCTCCTCACCAACCGTAATCTCGTTCCAGATACCCGGTTCTCCAATCTGTCGCATCTCCAACCCCTTCTGGAACTCGAGAGCCTAAAGTTCTAGTATTACGGTAGGTACAGTAATCTTAGTACCTTCAACACTTCCGGCTCCTCGTGGTAGCCCTTGAGAAGATAGACGTGATCCGGGTATTTGATCTAAAAGCAAATCTCTCTCTCTCTCTCACCTCCTCTCTCTCTCTCTCTCTCTCTCACCTCCTCTCTCTCTCTCTCTCTCTCTCTCTCGCTCGCTCGCTCTCTCTCTCTCTCTTCCAATTCACCTTGAGTGCCATCGCAATGAACAGCGTCTCGTGCGGCGCGAAACCGTGTCCCACGTAGTTCCTGAGGAATTCAATGTACAGTAACCCAATTTCAAAGTACCGTACCCCAGGAAGAGCCACTTCTTCTCGGGCGGTTTTCCCGCGCATGCGATGAGAGTGACAAGGGAGTCTCCCTCGCCGTGGATCGGCCCCACCACGTTTATCGGCGCCTATGCTAATCGATAATCGATCGATAATCGATCGATACCTTGAGATCGAGCACCGTCGGCTCCTTGTCGAGGATTTTGCGCACGTTGCGCAGCAGAAACGTGACCACCTAGGTGTACGGTAGGTTACGGAGGGTTACAGTAGGACTAGCCTTCCTCTCACCTTCTGGTCGTAGATAGGCATCGGACCCTCCGTGTAGCCAAAGATGAACGAGTACATGTTCTTCAGCAGCACGTCTGCAATATCGATCGGTTATTGATCGTTATCGTTCGAATATCGAAGTTTCTCACCGATGCTGATGTTGCTGAGGTCGATGCCTTTGGACATGTCCTGTGGCGGGATCTTGGGCGCCTGGAATCTAGAAGGTGGAGGGAGGGAGGGAGAGAGAGGGGGAGAGAGAGAGAGAGAGAGAGAGAGAGAGAGAGAGGGACCTCGCAGGAGCTGGCTCCTGGCCCTGCAGGCTGTTGTTGTTGTTGTTGTTGCGGCTGTGGAGGAGTAGCTGCCATGCCGTCTCTGTCGATGGGGGGACGAGAAATGGCACAAACACTTCTCTTCGTTGCGAAATGATTTTACGGTTGAGACACTAATTTCGTTTCGAAAATGCGAGCAATGTTAAAGTTCAGTGAGAAACAGTGAATTTGTGAGAAACCTCATTTGTATTCCTTTCAATAATTGATTACGGCGACAAACAACAATAAAATCCACATAAAACAATTTATCCTGATCGTTTCAATCATAAAACTCACACCACAAATATCAGCCTACAAATATCACATGAAATAAATCATTTGGAATGAAAACTCTGGTCGCCACAGTGACTAGCGAGACAAGAAAGCGGCACAAACAAAGGCACTCTTACTGTATTCTGCTACCAATCCACAAAACAACTCACCCGCGCGTCCCCATAAAGTCAAGCCAATGCCGTCGTCACAATGATACGTCAACAGGATATGTCTACGGAACCCCAGAGTACCATACCCCTACCGTAGCCCTAATCGCTGATCCAGCTGGGCACTTCCCACTTGTGATCGTACTCCTTGACCGCCTTCCGGTCTCTGGCCAGGTAGACTCGCACTCCGTTCACCACACACGAGACGACGCCGTTGTAGGCGGTGCGAGGCACGCCGGCCTGCAAGAACATACACAGAATGAGAAAGTGGATACCATATTGCACTAACAAATGACATCGATCAAAGTATCAAAGTATTTACTTCCAGAATTTCATCTTCATCCCGGGTGGAGATGATACATACGATATAAGATACCAAAGTTCTGTACGAAAATACGAAGAAAAAGAAATGAGACAAGCCGGTCTCACCTTGAAGTCGTGCATGATGTGCAGCTTGTCGGCCTTCTGGATGTAGTCCAGGTTGGCGTTGTACTCCACTCTGCAAGGATTCTCTCTCTCTCTCTCTCTCTCTCTCTCTCTCTCTCTCTCTCTCTCTCTCTCTCTCTCTCTCTCTCCAGCCCTTTTCCTTTCTCTCTCTCTCTCTCACTCTCTCTCTCTCTCTCACACACACACACACTCTCTCTCTCTCTCCCTCCCTCTCTCTCTCTCTCTCTCTCTCCCTCTCTCTCTTTCCCTCTCCCCACCTGATCGCCCTCGCCTCCCCTCCCCCTCCCTGCAGTGTCCTCGTCATCGCATCTTCTATCGACAGCAACTCCGCATCTTCGTACACCGTCTTCTCCCACTGAAACACGAAAAATTATGAAAAAAATTGTCCAATTTCCACGGCAATTTCGTAAATACGAAAGGCGAGGAATTCAATTACTGATACTTCTTTGTAATCCTTCTCCTCTCACCTGTCTATCGAACTTGTCCTTCTCCAGGTAGGACAGATCCATCTTGGTGAACGAGACAGACTTCTGGTTGACCAGCACGGTGGAGAGATACTTGGAGAAGAAGCGGCCACTGCAAAAAAGGAAAATGTGAAATAAAAACTATAATCTAAATGTCACACATCCCTGATGAAAGTCGAAATGCGTAAAGCCGAAATGTTGGATAAATATAAGTATTTTCCAACACTCGTGGAACTTGGCTTTAACATTTCACGTCACATTCATAGTTGTTTGTTGTTTATCAGCCTGATTCCGACATGTACATACAATGGTAGCATGATGGGTTATCTGGATGCACACACAATCCTATTCACACAATCCTATACAATGGTAGCATGATGGGTTATCTGGATGCACACACAATCCTATTCACATTCATAGTAATAATCTAAACCTGGTACAGATACTAATTATCTGTTAAAAAGTACTTGCGTAAAAATATTAAGTTTGTCTTGACCCAATTCAACAAAAGCGCATGCATAAAACGTTTACAAATACTAAAACAAACCTGCGCCTCTCTCTTTCCCCCCTCTCTCTCTCCTCTCTTCTTTCTCCGTCTTCTCTCTCTCTAGACGTATGACGTTATTCATTTGTATTGTTATATTTCATCTGTTAGTGTCCACTGTCCGTTATGCGTTATACAAAGATGCCATCAATTAGTGATCTTGCCTACGGACCCGTGCGAATCTAACTAACATGAATTGGATGAGTTCACATTCCTGCTAACATGATTTTTGGATAGAGCTTCTTGAAAATTCTGGCGCGAGCCCTATCCTAAGCCAAAAGAGAGGGCGCTGCGCGCCCTCTTTAATTGTTTTTTGTTTGTTTGTTTGTTTTCTTTCTAATTTCTCATACATCTCTATGTTTCAGGTCTTCCCTATTACATGTAATTTTACAGTCTCGCTTTTATGTTCACCACTGCGGTCCTGCACTGATGATGCCTCAGCAGGCAGTAGACCCCCCGCAGTGGTCGCTATCAGATAGTACTTTAGTAGTCAACTAGTCTTTAAGTAATTCTACTTGTAAGCCTGTCTGCAGGTTAAAGGAAAGTACCGCTCTAAATTTCATGTCATGGATTCTTTTCGAATATGCAGTATGAACATGTCAAATTTCGGTGAACACGAAAATGTATTTCCCAATTTACAAAACATAACTTCACAAAATATTGTTAGTGAACAATGATCCAATGGAACTCAAACGCGTATTTCACCAGAAAACGAGTTATCTTTTCACATCTACATGGTTCAGAGAAACTGTGAACAATAGAAATGTTTAATAGGTATCGAAAATATAAAATAACAGACGTGAAACCAATCGTCGAAAACGAAACGTGCGACCTACAACTTTTCGTAGTGTATGGGACTGTCCCCGGTCTGCGCGCACACTCCGCGAGTGTGCGCGCAGACCGGGGGCAATCCCATACACTACGAAATTTACGAACACCTATTTTACATGCTCTGTTCATTTTCAGCATACATTATAATCATGAAAAGAGATTGTATTTTCATATATTTTCACGTGCTAGTTGTAGTTTATTCACAAAATTTAGAGTGGTATGCTCCTTTAAAGGGTCGAAACAGGATTCCGTCATGTGTCTAGCTATTATGTTATACTATCTGTTCTCGTATCTAATTTGAAAAACCCTCATTGTTTGTAGTTGGTGTAGTGCACATCTGTGATCTCCCAGTGGAGGCGCGTGAAGCCCTTACCAGCTTTCAGCATTCATTTAATTTCTACTCGTGTTACTTCACGTTGTATTTATATCTTACTCGTATTTCTGCTACTGTTTCTTATGTATGTAATTCTATTTGTATTTCTTTCCTGCCCAGCCTATAAAAGGCAATATTTGACATTTGTATTGTATTGTACATGTTTTATTGTGTACTATATGTTGTTTTACTTGTCTTTCTTTCTTTTCTCACCGTTCACGGCGAGACCCGCGCTCTCATAAGCGATACCTTGAGAGCGCACCCCCTTTCTAAGTGATACCTGGAAGGACGTTCCCTAGTATCTTCGTAAGTGATACCTCGAAGAGAACAGGAACACCTCTAAGAATTCTTTCTTAATGCTATCATTCTTTCTCTATTCTTGGAGGAGCCAACCTCTCCCATAAGTGATAACTTGGGAGAGGAAGGCATATCATTTATATGAGAAAAAATCTCACCTTTATCCTTTATGTTACTTTGTTTCTATGATATTTTCAACCTATTATTTAATACTTCTTTTGTTTAGTGTTTGGTAATTGGAGTCATTTTCTATCCGTTATTCTTCATTCAATATGCCGTCTTTATGTTATTCTTCCGAGAGGGCTCATGTGGTCCGGGCCCCTTACAGTCTATACTTCCTGTTATTCTTCGGTTGCATAAACCACCTTCGATTGACGTTTGGGTAGTACGGGGAAAACCAGGCAAGAGTATACAAATATACTGTTATGCTACTGAATGTTATGTAACTACTCTTAGAACGCCCAGTTGCAGTTGTCTTACAACAAATGTGATTTATTGCATTACTTGTCATCAATGTGGCGTTCAATATGTAGGCATGACACAACGTAGATTCTTGGATCGTATGCGTGATCACAAAACTAAGATTAATCAGAAGAAAACCGATGTACCTCTATATCGCCATTTCAGTCAAGCTGGCCATTCGTGGTCAACTACTTCTCTCACTATTCTAGAAGTTATCGAGAAGGTGCATACTGGTAACAAAGCACTTTGTGAAGAACGTGAAGATTTCTGGATCCGTACCCTTGTTACAGCATATCCTGTTGGCCTTAATGACCAAATCAAGGGATATGAAACTATTACACGTTCTCACATTCGCCCATTCGATAAGAAATCTCATCCATTTTTCAACTTCCGCCCACGGACGCACCGCCGACCGAATCACCGCCGTGGTTCGGGACAGGGCGGTTCGTGCACTGATCAGACGGCACTGCTCAAAGCAGTCAACACTGCCAGTTGGTATGAGAGCTATCGCAATATCACGTCTATGTCTAATAAATCTAAAAATGTGCTTATGTCATATTTCTTAGAGAATCGTTCTGTTCATAATTTGTTGAGGCTTGAAATTCTCTTGGCTGTTTACTATTGGTCTATTGAACCTGCCACTAATAATGCTAACAAAGAATCTTTCAAGAATACTGTATTCTTGAAGATTCCTTATCTGTTTATGGACATGGAGACTCTCGGAATGTTCTCTCTTTTCAATTCTGCTCCTGTTTTACGTCTTCTTAATTCGTACAACCGTAAAGATAAGCAGAAGATCCGCGTCACTCACTTGGCTACTGAACGTTCGAGTAAATATGTTGTGAATCACAGTCGTGTTATTCGCGAGTACAGGGGAGACAAGCCAGTCCCCCTAGACTCCATTCCTTGTTTCTGCCGAAATGCAGAGTTCTCTTCCTATTGTGATCCTCATCATGGACAGGTGATCTTGAGATCATCTCTAACGACGCTCTTAGATCGTTCATGAAGAAAGGTGCCAATATGAGAGTGTCTAATTTAAATCTTTCCATTTCTTCTATTATGTCAGTTATCCATTCCTCTATTTCAAATATGCTTCAAAGTAACAAAACTCGTTTGTCTATTTCTGATCGCAATTTGCCCTTTCTTACTGGTAAAATTTATGACTGTGTACGTATTAAGTTGGAGATGCGTATTGCTTGTAAGCGTTTCAACCAAGTGACTAATTTCAAATCTCTTACTAAAAATGTACATGATAAGTTTACTATCACAACTATTGACAAAGCTTCTAGTAATTTTGTAGTGATTTGTAAACGTCTCTATGTTTCTTTCTGCGATGACGAGCTTGGCATCAAGTATGGTAAAGCTTCTGATAATAGCATTTATAAACCTTATAAAGGTAAAGTTGATTCATTGTACGACCGCCTCCAGTATTTATCAATATTTGGTGCTGACAAAGTCATTCTTCCTAATATTTATGGTGTTCCTAAACTCTATAAAAATCCTGTGAAATGTCGTTTTATCACTGCTGCTCGAGAATGCATCACAAAGGGGCTCTCTAAGGAACTGCAAGTAGTCTATAAACATTTTGAATCGCATTTGCGAAATATGTGTCGTGTAAGTGCCTCTCGATGTGGACACAAACAGTTCTTTTCCATTACAAATGCTATGAAAGTGTCGGACTTTCTTCGCACCATTCCTAATTGTAATCTATCTATGTATTGTGCTGATTTTGCTAGTTTGTTTACTAATCTGTCTCATGACCTTATTCTACAGAAAATGAAAACTTTGATTAGTATGTGTTTCATGAACAGTGGAAAACAAAACATTTGCTAATGATCCAGTCATGTCTTCGTCAGACAATACAATTTTCTCTCCCAATGACATCTAGAAAAAACGGAATTCCTAGTTAAGAATGCATATGCACAATATGGCTCATTTATTTTCAAACAGGAGAAAGGCGTCCCCCAAGGCGGGAATGCCAGCCCTCTCCTTGCGTCTCTGACTCTCAGTGTTTTGGAATATGAGTACAGTATACGTAATCCTACTATTTGCAAGAATCCGAAATTCCAGGTGTTCAGATATGTTGATGATATTTTAATTTTCTATGAGAAGAATTCGGATCTCTCTTCATTTCTGAAAGCCTATAATCCTAGCAAATTGAAGTTGGAACAAACCAATACATCTGTCAACGAAGCACATTTTCTTGATATTTCCATCACGTTTGATAGTAAGTGGAACGTCACTCTTTATAATAAGACCGATGATTACTCGTTCAATGTACATCGATTCACTCACAGTGAAAGTACTACTAGTCGACAAATTTGTTATGGTAATTTAAAGTCAGAAACACTTCGCATTGTTCGTAATTGTACTGATGTACCCACTATGCTTGTCAAACTCGAAAATCTGTTTGTTACGTTTTGTAATCTAGGTTTCAAAGCTACAACGGTCAAATCTGTTCTCCTTAAATATTGTTTCCGTAAACGTGATATCCGCACTTCTCTTAATTTGTTCAATTCTACCAATCGCAAGAAACTTATTGATACTGTCTATAGGTTTTAATACCTTCCGCAAATTTTGTTTGTTTGTTTGTTTTCTTTCTAATTTCTCATACATCTCTATGTTTCAGGTCTTCCCTATTACATGTAATTTTACAGTCTCGCTTTTATGTTCACCACTGCGGTCCTGCACTGATGATGCCTCAGCAGGCAGTAGACCCCCCGCAGTGGTCGCTATCAGATAGTACTTTAGTAGTCAACTAGTCTTTAAGTAATTCTACTTGTAAGCCTGTCTGCAGGTTAAAGGGTCGAAACAGGATTCCGTCATGTGTCTAGCTATTATGTTATACTATCTGTTCTCCTATCTACTTTGAAAAACCCTCATTGTCTGAAATAACTGTCCAACCGTCAACGAATACATGTCAACAGGTTTTTTTTGTTTTGAACTATATAAAAAAGAATATGTGAAAAAATGAAACTCACACACTGGCTCCCTTTTTTCCGTGCGCGCTCATGCCGGTGCGAGACACTTCGGGGCGGATGCACACTCTGAACAGAAAGAAATCTCTCTCCTTCCTTCCTATCTCTCTCCCTCTCTACCTACCTCCCCCCTTTCCCACCCCTCTCTCCCTCCCTCCCTCCCCCTTTCCCATCCCTCTCTCCCTCCCCCCCCCCACCTCTCCTTCCTCCTCGCCGGATCCCTCAGCCAGTCGTCCCAGAACCCGCGCGGCCAGATCGGCGACAGCTCCGACCACAGTGAGCTGAAAAAAGAAAAAATCGATGGGAGAACCAAACAGATGGAAATTTAAACAAATCTACTACCACGACCGGAAGAACCTAGAATAATGTCAATTCATCATCACCACTCTTACTAGCCCCGCGAAGCGAGGACGTCCCCAGCAAGAATAACGTTGAGGAATGCCGGCACACTAGCTCACTTGCAACACACATCCCTCCCCTCCCCCCACCTGGTCATCATCCAGCCGAGCCCGCTGAAAAAGTCTGCCCGGTAGAGTCTGTCCGCCTCCTCCACGCGGATCGACGACGGACGGCCATTGTCGTTCCACGCCTGAACACACCTGCAAAGATGATGATGGAAATGAACTGTACACAACAATCAAAATCATTCGGTATCGCAAACATGATCAGGACACCTACAAAACTATATCACTCATAAGAACCAAGAACAGTCCGCTAGCATGATCTTTCATTATGGTATTCGTCTTGAGGAACACACCACTAAATCATCATTTGGAATCGCAAAACATGATCAGGACATGTACGAAACTACATCACACCATAGTTACCTATATAGCCTTCACAGCACCCACCACAGCGTCGTGTCCTTGTCGAGCAGGTGGCGCGTCGCCGAGAAGTACTCGAAGAAGTCGACCGCGATGTCCAGGTCGTCTGCAAAGAGTCTACTTACGCACTGACAACTTACACTCACCCAAGTACACAAAATCCCACAAGTCTCATCTGAGCCAACGAAAATAACTACCTCTCACAATTATCTCACTCAAACCCTTTGTAAGCTACCTATCCCCCGTCAGCACTCGCCGCACCCACCCTCGGTGATGATGACACTGCCGTACTTCTTCTCGCCGAACACGTAGTCGAGTGCCAGCTTATAGTGCCTGCGAACATCTCTTTTTCTCCTCCTTCTCTTTCTCTCTCTCTTCTCCCTCTTTCTTTTTCCACACTCATTCTTCCTACACGATCCACTTGTCCGTATATATATAGAGGACAAAACACAGAAAGAGGAGACAACCACCCGCTTGGCTACGAGGTAATAGTAGCTCGCACATTCCAACCCACCTGGCTATCATGTAGTAGGTGGTGTACTGTCGGTGCTCCACCGGCACACTGATGTTCGCCTTCGCACCGGGAATGTGCTGCAACGAGGGACTGTTCAATGGGAATCAACACAATGCAATTCAAGCAATCGCGTTTCCATTATCAATATTGCAATACAAATATTGGGCGAAAGGTGAATGAAACGCATCCAAAATTTAAACCGTCAAATGGATAAAACGTATGCTCAACAATTACGATAGAATATGATACATCTTCTAGCTAGTACATTGCGCAAATTAAACAACTCGTCAATTCCTCAAGATATCTTACACTTGCAGCATACTTCTCACAAAACTTAATATTAATGTTAAAAAAACACAGTAAATCAAAAACAGAATCACTTGCCGACCTTGATATACTGCACTTTGTCGCCAAACTCCTTCACCGTCGCCGCTACGCCCGCATCATCGCAGTCCTGCAATCAATACGGTAACGATCGATAAATCAATCGATAAATCAATACCTCACACACTCACCTGACTGACAATGATCGGAAATCGCTCCGCCGACGGGCGCAACCTGCAATAGGAAACAAAACAATAAAACATGCAACTGATTTTTTTTTGTTAAGCCGGTTAAATCCAGAGTCCTTCTAGTCGAGAACAAGATAGGGTTTTTGGATTACGACAACTCCAGCAGAGATAGTTGGGTTGGGTGGCGTCGGACATCTTGAAATCCGTTCTTGAGTCCGATGGTGCAGTGACGCCTTCTGGCTACCATGAGAGAGGATTGCCACACCACAGGGGCTGGGTGAATTTAACAAGAATGCTTGACTCCGAGGAGGGATCGAACCAGCGACCGTGAGATTGAGAGACGAACGATCTATCCACTGAGCCGCGCCTCCGGCATGATTGTTTTTCTAACAAATCAATCAATCAATCAATAATCGCTAACCCACC
Source organism: Rhabditoides inermis (assembly GCA_963966185.1). Lineage (NCBI taxonomy): Eukaryota > Metazoa > Nematoda > Chromadorea > Rhabditida > Rhabditidae > Rhabditoides > Rhabditoides inermis. The sequence goes on along the minus strand of CAWZYM010000123.1, from coordinate 420,092 downwards.
TGATCAGCTGTTCCAGATGGTTCTTGACGGCGTCCTTCCGGTTGCAGGCGAATACGAGGACGGGAATGGGGTCGGGCCAGGCGCCGGCAGAAGAGGACGAGAGGGCGGAGAGGTGGTCGAGCTGTGATTGTGATTGATATGATTAATCAATGATGTTACTTCCGAACTCAATAAGAAAGTTTCAGTCAATAGCATTGAACAAATTGTGAATATGCACTAAAAATGAAGTTTGGAGTCAAATAGCAGTACCAGCAAAGATATGCTGCACCTCGAGAAGACACATTCTCAGGAATAAACGAAGACAATATTGTACGCCTTTATTTTAGAACTAATGTCATCAAGCACTCACATTCAGGTCCTTCTCGCGGGCTCGCAGCCGCGCCTCCAGGTCGCGATACGCAGACTCCTCTGCAACAGATATGGTCATTGAGTCATTTAACTAGCATTGAACCAGTAATCAACAGTAACAACAACAAAAACAATAGCATATGCAAACAAAAGCAAACAATGGCATGAAGAGAGGAGCAGAGGAGAGAGAGAGAGAGGAGAGAGAGGAAAGAAAAAGAGAGAAAGAGAGGGTCCCTCACCCTTGTCTGCCTTCCTTCGCAGCTCGTCCAGCACCCTGTTCTCCTGGTCCACCGCCTGCTGCAAGCTGTCGACGCGCGCCGAGAGGGAAGAGAGCAGCGACGGATCGAGCTGCGAATATCAAACATCAAATCAAATCAAAATGTTTATTCGGAATCGCACCCAATGAAATCACTCATAAGAACCTAAGATGATAGTATAGATATTGCGCCGAATGGACTACGTGGAGTGGAAATATCACACCCACATTCCATAGCACACGCTTCTCCTCTTCATCGATACTAATATCTTGAATCGTGGGGATATGAAAAACGAACACAAAAAGATAACATCCGGTCACCCATCACGCAAACATTGTACGTATAAATCAGGAAAACAAACAAACAACACAGCGCACGCACCTCATACTTGTCCCTGCCGCCGACGCCTGAGAGGATGTAGAGCCAGACGACCAGGACAGCGAGTGCGACAAGGTACGACCAGGGAAAGCGAGACATGGCCAGGAATCTAGTACCGCATCTAACCTGAATGAACAAAGGTTGTGAGAGAAGCGATACGACTCATTTCAGATGCATTCAAACACACCACGCTAGCGTGAAGAGTGAAGCCCATGTGATATAATATCAACAAAGACGGGAGTGTTAGGGACCCTAATAACATTATTAGCAAGCAGTCGCATAGGTGCCATAGCGACGTGCTAACAAATAGGCGATACAAGTAAGACGAGAGAGTTTTGCATCGCGGACGCGTGTCGCAAGAGAGACGCCCGACTAGCGCCGTTTGAACACATTACGACCGGAAATTCAATACATCGCTGAGTGCACGGCAAGTGTACACTCGAACAAGTGCACGGACACGTAATGCAACAACCAGAAACTGATAAATGCGATAAAAAGATATAAAACAGCTGTTTCGCGCGACGCATTAGTGTCGGCGCGCGCATTTTCGAAATGTTGTTGCTAGGTCAGCATAACGATAATATTTTTGTTGTTTCGCTAAAATTAGGCTTCGGCTTTATTAGGAGAGTAGTTTTATCTGCTTCGTGCCCTCAGTACGATTCGGTAAGAGAAACACTACGATTCGGTAGGAGAAAAATTTGACTTGTTTCGTTTTCTCAAAATAACTATAGGAGAATCACGGATCGGATAGTTGCACAGCGCCCCCACAGAGAGAGCGGCGCGCGCCCAGGCCGCGCCGCGAGTGAATGGGCGCGTAGCGATTTCAGTCGAGAAATTATTGCGCTCTAGCGCTTGCTGGTAATTTCGCACGTCGCGTGTTCGCGGAGCGGCTGCGCGTCCGCCGCTATCGACTGTGCAACTATATACGGGCCGTGAGAATGTCAGATTCGTTTCCTTCCTTAGTGTTACAGTATGTGAACAATTTTATATGCTTCGTTCCCTTAGGACTACGATTGGAGAATAGTTTGATCTGTTTCGTTCCTTTATTATTACAGTAATTAGTGAAATAATTGTATATGTTTTTATCAGATTGCGAAAAATATTTTTAAAAAAAGCACAATCATACAAGATGTGTATAGAAAAACGTGTTGCACACACTTTTCCAAGGCGACGTATACGTGCAGTGAATTCGGATGAATAGCGTCAGACTCACAAAGCACCCTTGCAGAACAAAGCGGGTATATCCTCTTCCTCTTCCTCAAGTTTTTCCCACACAACTCACGTTCTTTTGAAAAACATTTCCTTTTTTTATCATTTGAACATTATTTACATTTACGATTTCAATCAGCACCAATTTATTCGTTTCATTCCGCGTCTGTTCTAGATTTATGTAGATGAATTAACGTGTTGAAAGTTATACATATACCGCAGACAACCCACGCTCTCTCTTTCAACAGATAGAGATAACACCTACACATTTACACTTTCCCAATCTATGGCTATTCTCACTCACACTCAGAGCGTATGTGCATTTTCTGAAGATAGTTAATTCCTAATTCCTTATTACTTCTTTTCACAGCAGGGAAATTCCGGAGACCCATCACCCATTCCGTGTGAAATATTTCTACTAGGAGAGCGTCACTTTTCATATTTCATTCCGAGTAAATTACTAGGCACTTCATTCGTCTAATAAAATAGATTGCTACTATTACTCATTTTCACCCTTTTCTTTACTAGAAGTACAGGCTAGACGCCAGACGCGAGCCTTGCCCTTGTTGGTTAGAAAAAGACGCAAGCACGTCACCAGAGCATTCTATACGTTTAGATTGATTACACCTGTGATGTTTCTGAACATATATATTGTAAGCGAATATTGTAAGCGACATTGCGTGTTGCGTGAAACCCTAGTAGATATGAGATTGAACGACTCTTTTATGCCTCTCCCACTCACTTACTCTTCTCTCTCTCTCTCTCTCTCTCTCTCTCTCTCTCTCTCTCTCTTCACTTCTGGCAGCACCACGCAATTCCTCCTACACATTTGCTGGTTCTATTTCATTTCAGCAATTCATGATTACTGCCCTGTAACCTATACTAGTTATGTGCCGATTTGCATAATTCCTCAGTCCCACGCTTGAAACTATTATGATTAATCGACGAATAGCGCGATTAGGGTACAAACTTTTTTAGAAATTATACGAGTATAAGATTCCCACGTCTCTCATAAAGTGATGTCAAGGTATCAAGGTTGTACTCGTACAAGGTGACAACTTCGATACCTTTTGCTGTAGGTGGTGAGAAGAGCGTTGTACGACCTTTTTTTAGTACGTTTTGCATTTTCTCGTTCGTTCTCGTTGCTCTATAGTGTGCACTCGTGAAAGTACCATTTCTAGGAATATGTTTTCTAAATCTCAATCCATCATACTACGTCTCCCATTCCTCTGCCCTGTCCACAATTGGAAAGTGTTCATCTTCACTGTCATTCTATTAAATATGATAAATAGATGGCCTTCGCGTTACTAATACTCCGATGCATAGCTGCGTGTGTGTTCGTATGTAAACGTTGGCCGCTTCAATATATTGAATTGAATTGATTTACTGCCGATATCAAGAATACAACAACGGAGATGAAACACAAAGGGTTTAGTCTGAGTGAAGTATCTGTCGGTGGTTCCTTCTTGTCGGGATCCGACGTGAAGGAGGGGTGGTGTGCTTGGTCTCACGCTTGGGTTGACGTTGCGACAGCCATTGTAGAAAGTGTACTCGGCGGTTTCAACTCCGTGCTCCGAGGATTCCTCAAATTCCAAAGCCAGCAGCGAACATGTAGTGGGTACCGTTGATCCAGCAATTGTCCACGTAGACCGGGGTTTGCGGGTGCGACGGGAAAATAAACTGGGGGGACCGACCACTCGGGGGCAAGGGAAGATGATGGAATGTCTTCAATATATATGTTCATATAATCATCGTGTATGTTACTTCACGGCAGACAGACATTATTATTATTAAAGTATGCGTAGATTCATGTCTTTCTCCCCCCTACCATAAACAAGTCGACCCCTTGCAGCATGTGTGGCGCCCTCTCGGCACTGTTCCTCTTGGCCCTCCTCTCCCCTTGTCAGAGCAGACTCGTCGGACAGTCGAAGAGACACGTCGGACTGAGATTCATGTACGCACCCGAGACCGCCAGTGTGGGTTGAGAGAGAGAAAGAGAGAGAGAGAGAGAGAGAGAGAGAGAAAGGCGGAGGGGGTGAGAATATTTCATTCAAGTACGAGAGAAGGTGCATTGTAATACATTTACTCATTCCATTCTGGAATAACACTCCTGGTTGCAAAACTTTGCAAAAAGCAAAGGTTGCGGAGCGTGGGTGGGTTGAAAAAAGAAGAAAGTGGAAGTGGGTTTAAAAGCAGCCAAGTGGGTGTGTGAGTTGGAAAACCTTTGTTGCAACTTTATTATGTGAGAGTTTTTATTGCACGTTTCCATTTCCTTTGTATGGTTATGGCATGAATGGAATTTGTGAACGTTTCACAAGGCATCGGTGGGAATCATTCGACGCACGTGTTCAGTCTCTTCAGATCTAATTTTCGAGGAAATTCGAAGTGGTTAGAGGGCGGGCAATCTCAAGTATTTTGAATTACTTTGGGAAATTTTGGGAGTAGTTTCAAGTACTTTCCGCTAACACTTTTCTAATTTTCACAGCATTTTGTTTCAGTAGACAATGAGAGAGATAAGAGATTACGAGAAAGACAGCGAGAGAGAGAGAGAGATTCACAATCACCTCTTCAGGTGCAGACCCGCTCCCTCCTCTCTCCATTCGACCTAGACACTCCCGAGCTGCGCGCATCTCTCCGAGGCAGATACGGCAAGCGCTCTCTGCCACTGGAACCCATATTACCCATACAGTCCATAGAATCCACCGGAGACATCCGAGACCTTTCCGCATGGGTGAAACCATGAACGGCAATAAACCTTTTCAGTCAAAGATCCTGGATAAAAACTTGGACTGACTTTTGACTTTTTAAACCATTAGCCATTACACGAATATGTTTCATTCTTCGTGCATGGCATATGAACATCATGAAGAACGATTCAATTTGCTGTAACAGGGAAGTGTCACATTTCGAAATGACTGGGATGAAAAACGGCGTTTGCGTGCATCTTGGGAGAAAGTGTGAAGACACAGTGTGGCTATCTGCTTCTCTGAACCTCTTCCTGTTTATCTCTTTCCACACTGCGCTGTTCCAATTCGCAGAGAAGTGATAGCGGCCCGGAATGTGAGTGCATATAGTGTACTCTACATGGTATTGTTTATACACGCAGTATCATTTGAGAGAGAGAGAGAGCGGGGCCTCGGTCATAGAGAGTGCCCGCAGACACACCGTCGGCACACGTCCGCCGACCCTATAGTCCAGTTCGCAGCGCCCGCCCACGCTATTATTGTTTCGATTCCGCACGTTTGACTGTTTCTTCTGTCCAGTGTAGAAGTACTGTTGTTGCTTTGTTGTTGTTGTTGATTTTTTGTTGTTGTTGCTTTGTTGTTGATTTATCTATTTGATTAATCTTATTCATCCGCCCACTCTTTATTTCGATTCCGCACGTTCGTGCAAGATTGCCATCTGCTGATCTGTTCTTATCACTTTTATTGATTGTGGTGTTCTTTTTTTTCGCCTGCTCGTTTGTCTATCGATAAGAAATGGTCAGAGCGGAATTCGGCCATGAAATAACGTTTGTTCTTATGTATTTTGTTTCATTGAAACATTTCTGTTGCGTTATTGACGACGATTTTTAGATGGCCTTCGCGTTACTTATGCTAACCCTATCTCCCATATTCATTCTGGTCTACGGATTGTACAGGTAATCCAAATTCAAAGTCAGTTCACAACACAATCTCATTTTTTGCGTTCTACCTGTCACTGTACAAGTTTCACGCTTTACATTCAACATTAAACCAGTTAGAGTTCACTTGAAAAATTTTGCTTCCATCAAACCACAGCTGATCCTTTTGTATTCCAGCCGGCACCGCGCGCGCTCTCTTCTCTCCGACTGCGGGTTCCCCGTCGTCCCGGATGCGTCCCCCCTGTCCGGATGCCTGGACTCCATGATCGATGGAGCAGCACCGTGGCACTATGGGCGATGTAGGTGATGATGACACATGACACATGATGACACAATCATGAAAATGAAAGTAAAGCGATACCATACAGTGTGAAGGGATAGGTGATAGGAAACTCTCACGAAACAACTCGTTCAGTGTCTGCCATCTACGGCCGCACGTTCGGTATCATGAACGGCGGGGTGCCGACCGTGGTCACTTCCGATATTCACGTCGTGGGTTATCCATACCTTGTTTGTATAGTTTCACTTGTTTACATGATTGTTCACGCCCTATCTTTTCAATTTTAGGTCCAAGCCATCAGCCAGTCCGAGTTTGGCCACTTTCACGGAAAGGCGGTGAGTTTCGTTAATGTTCTTGAAACAATCCAAACACATACAGCCATTTATTAACTGAACTTGTGACTATGCGGATTATTATCTAACTGTGAAACGTATACAACAATGAACAACCTTGAATTGGTTTAAAATGTTAATGTTAATAACAATCATGTGTAACGTTTATCAGAATATTTCGTTTATCACTTTTGTGAGAGCTGTAGAACTCTTCCAGTACAACATCCTCGAAATAGAGTATGTGGGAGAGAGAGAGAGAGAGAGAGAGGGAGTTTCTTTTCCAGTTCGACCCCACCGCTCCCGATCCGAACCTCGACGAGGCTGTCCACGTGTTCCACTCAAGTGGAGAGAGGTTCGTTCTACATTTTACAATTGCTTGTTCTTCCTCATTTGTAAAGATACGTTAATTTTTATGTGTTGTTTACTTTTTTGAATAGCTATCCATTTCGCTTCATACTCGGTCTCAATTTTCAAGATTTCATTTATTGTACATCTGAACAGAAGTATGTTATGATATTATCTCTTAAAAGTACTCGCGTAAAGAGAGTCAGTTTGTCTTGACCCAATTCAACAAAAGCGCATGCATAAAACGTTTACAAATACTAACACAAACCTGCTCCTCTCTCTCTCTCTCTCCCTCTCTCTCTCTCTCTCTCTCTCTCTCTCTAATATTGATTACATTTCATCGATTTCATCGATTCATCGAACAGATATGCGCAGGTTTGTGTTAGTATTTGTAAACGTTTTATGCATGCGCTTTTGTTGAATTGGGTCAAGACAAACTGACTCTCTTTACGCGAGTACTTTTAAGAGATAATATATGTGCTTTTGTTAAATTTCATAGAAATTTCTTTTCTACCTGATTGCCAAGCTCCGTTGTTCATTCGTATGCGCAAAACTATGATGAATGACACAATTTCTACTGGTAGCAAGTCATTGAATATACTACATTCTACAGGTCGTGTTTGTTGCGTATGTACAACAACGTTTCTCATGGTATCAAAAGAAACGCTTTGAAAGAAATTTTACTCTTTATTTTGGATCGCTGAGGCGTAAGTGCATGTCTACTACCGTCTGCGCGCTCTGCCAATATCGCGCACTCTCGCGCTCTCTCTCGCGCCCCCGCCGCCCACCGGGAGAGAGCTAGCAGCCAGCGTTGACTGGAAACGGTCCACACACACACACACACCCACACGCTGGCCTCTCGCCTCATGGGTGCGCGCGATCGCTCATAACTTCTTTCATAGAAAAGATACAAAGATGGAATCAACCAGTGATCTGGCCTACGGAACCGTGCGAATCTAACTAACATGAATGGGATGAGTTCACGTTGCTGCTAACATGACCTTTGGATATCGCTTCTTGAAAATTCTAGCGCGAGCCTTATCCTAAGCCAAAAGAGAGGGCGCTGCGCGCCCTCTCTAATTAGTCGACGAGGATACAAACTATGTTATGATTAAAAATATTTTTTTAGGTGGAAGCGTATTCGCTCTGTCACCTCGTCTGCGATGACGACAGGAAATCTACAGAAGGTATCGTATTACATTACTACCGTATCTACCTCCTAAGTGATCGAAGCATATCAAATTATTAGAACAAATTATTCTCCTACCGTAATCCCAAGAGAACGAAGCAGATCAAATTATTCCAGCTCTTCCCACTCGTTTTCGACTCCGCCACTCGCTACGTTGCTCGGCTGGGAAAAGAAGTGGACGAAGGAGTGGAGATGGAAATGCACCAGTCAGTTTTGCTTACCCCATTTTTAATAATAGTTGCATATTATTATAAATGTTCACCGTGCATGTTTGTTTGTTTGTGTACATGTTTGTTTGTTTGTTTGTTTACGTACTCTCTCGCAGTTCGTTCCAGAACCTAACCAGCGACGTGGTGGCGCGATGCGCCTTCGGCCAATCCGAATCGCGCTTGGACAACAACAGGTGGATTTGCCTAGCTGAATGCTTACCTGCCTACCTGTTCAGATACCTGCAACTCTTCGATCGCGCGTTTGGCGCAGAACCCAAGCTGACACCGAGAGATGCCGTGTACTGGATGTGTAGGTCTCTCTCATACTCATTCACTTATTCAAACATGAAAACCCCTAAAATTTCTTCTTTTCTTCATTTAGCATCAATATTTGAACATGTCTTTCTCTCTCATTCACTCATTCTAACATCAAAGCACTATGTAAAACTATTTTCCTGCTACATTCAGTATTCAAGTTGTGTTCTACGCTTCGTTTGCAGACCTGTTCCCCTCCCTCCTTCCCCTCACCCGCTGGCTGTGCTCCGTCTGGTCTCGGCTGTCCAGCAGGTCGGCTGCCATCCATCCCCTCCAGCAGTACACACAGCATCTCGCAAATCTGAGAGATGGCAGAAGGAAAGGCGAGGTACGCTGTTGGTTTGTGTATTGATTGCATGAGGATAAAAAAAGGAAATCAAAAGTATCCAGAATTTCACACACAAAACATAAATGTTTCGCTATGCACAAAAAGGAAAACAGCCAGCTTTCAACAATGCCAGCTTTTGTTTAATATTCGAAATGTTTGAATGGGTTTCTGCGCGATGGTCTAAACGTATTGTTTTTTTTTTTGCGTAGTTGAATGAGTGTTATAGGCTGTGTCCGAAACGTATATGCACAGATTTACACTCCAGACTCGTCCCGACTTCCTGCAGACATTCAAAGATGCAGAGTGCGATCTATTCGACTACACTAACAGCAAGTGAGTCAAAATGTCCTCTTCGCTCTCTCTCTCTCTCTCTCTCTCTCTCGTCTTTTCTCTTTTTCTTTTTCTTTCTTTCTCTTTCTCTTTTTTCTTTCATCTACTCTCTCTCTCTCTCTCTCTCTCTCTCTCTCTCTCTCTCGTCTCTTCTCTTTTTCTTTCTTTCTCTTTCTCTTTTTTCTTTCATCTACTCTCTCTCTCTCTCTCTCTCTTAATTTATTTTTCTAGAAACGATGGTTTTGTTGACATTGCACAGACCAAGACACAGCGAAGGATAGCTCCGGGGGTGGGTAACGTTTTCATTATACGTTATTAACTATTAGAGATAAATCAATAATAGATCGCTCTTATTATCTTCGAAAACTAATGTACGTTTCAAATCAAGCCAATTCAAGCGACGCGACGGTTTCATTACGTTTCAAGAGAGATAATTACTTGAGAACGAATGTGTTATGTAATAACATTTATTCAACAAACGCCATTACGTACAGCTGGCTTTGATGGTATAATTTGATATGAACAATCGTAAATCGTTGAAAAAATAATGCTCTTTTTTTAGGAGATCGCAGCTCAATGTCGCTTTCTGTCTATCGCAGGCTTCGATACCACAGCTAACACTCTCGCTATAGCTGTTCATCTACTATCCATGAATCTTAGAGAACAGGTAGGCCTTACTATGATAAATGTTAGTGATACGTTTCTATAAATATAAAATTGTAACGTAATACACCAGTAGTGTTTTGAAAATCGTCATCGGTTTAATTACCCAAGTTTGAGGTATTGCCACATTCCTGATGAAGGCGTAACGCCGAAACGTCGAAACAAGTATATTCCAACAATCGTGGTACCCGTATTTAACATCTTACACTACAATACGAAAATCGTAATGTCGTCGTAATGTTCGATAATTGTAAGTACATAATACATAAGGTTACATAAGGTTGCCTGGAGGATAGTTTCTGCTATCGTGGTACCCGTATTTAACATCTTACACTACAATACGAAAATCGTAATGTCGTCGTAATGTTCGATAATTGTAAGTACATAATACATAAGGTTACATAAGGTTGCCTGGAGGATAGTTTCTGCTATTGACAGCCCTAGTGTGACCCGAGTGTGTCGCGGCCTCTTTGATTTGCGTGCCGGCTTCTTTGATCGATATTAGCGTTTGAATGCGCGCGCTTGGTTCTCCTCGCGACTATATTCTACATATGTTTCCAGGACACTCTCTACTCGGAGCTGTCCACTTTGCCTGAGGGCGACCCGACTCTCAACTCCCTCCACTCACTGCCATACCTACACGCAGTCATATGCGAGACGCTCAGACTGTTCCCCCATGCTAGTCCGTGAGTTCATCCTCTCTCTCTCTCTCTCTCTCTCTCTCTCTCTCACTAATCTCTTATAATTCAACCCAGGTGCTTTCCTGTTAGTCTGCGGGATGTGACTTACACTTTTCCCTGCTTCCGTCACTGTCTATAATCTAGGCTGCAACACCGCCGCTGTCTCTCCACGGTTCGCATCAAGACCACACACGAAGGGACCACCCACGAAGGGACCACCCACGAAGGCATTCTATTCCGGGCGGGCGTGTCCATTCACGTGGATACGTGGACTATTCATAGGTGAGAGAAGGTGAACGTCGAGGTAGACCCTCTCAATTTTGCAGCAGCATTGCTGAATAATTTTGGTTTCCATAATTGTAATAGCCCTGTAGCGTATACAAAACCCAGCAATGAAACACAATAGCCGTTTGGATGTTGGATCTGAATTCGTTCGTCACATCTAAAGAAGGAAAAATATAACTATTTATCATAAGAAGTAGTAATCCTTACGAGCGTACAGAGTTATTACAACAAACGGCAGACCCACTTAAATTATTAGTTATGAAACTTATCACGAATCCTGGAAACTTTCAGAGACAAATCTATCTGGGGCGAGGATGCGGAGAAATTTCGACCAGAGAGGTGAGTGAATGCTTACCTTTATATATTTTGCTCTATCTTTCCTTTCTCTTACCTGGCAGTGTACTATACTTCATACAAATGGCGATAGAGACATTTGGTTATAGCATCATCGTCACTTTTCTTTTGTCAGAATCAAAATCCTTGATAATCATAAAGAAGTTCCACTCGAGTATCTGAACTGATTTATACAGTTACAAACATATAATATCCAAAATATATAATTACATCACACACATCTCGGCTTGTGCGTCCAGAAATACTTCCGATCCTCCTCACTTGACCGCCGGGCACTCATCAATTTAGTGTCATCCTCACGCACTCGCTGTCTACTACCGTGTATATCACTATACATCTTCTTCGGCAAGCCACTCTCTCCTCGCACGTAAATGTCCCGGTTCTTCGAATTCCGTGACGCTCTCTAAGATTTGCGAGCAGTAATGTGGGATTGGATCTTTTCTTCTTGTTGCTTGCCGTTAATTCAATAGCAGAACGCATGAGTCACTGCCGGCAGATTGTGAATATGTAGGAATGTATGTCTGAAAGGAAGATTACACGACACGTCGAAAGACAAAGCAAAAATATAACAAAGAAAAGAAAGCGCAGGTGAACAGTGAAAAGAAGATCAATACAGTGTCTGATACAAATGATGCAGAGGGCGAGGCATTGGATTGGCTGTAAAGCACCGTAGGCGTACGCCTCACATCCTCTTTGTTACTGCGCGCGATTTATGGCCTGCGCGTTCCAACAGACTGCCAAATGTAATAGGATTAGTATGCTGGCCAATTGAGGTCTGTCCTCATGCCTTATATCAATATTCGAAGTTTTTTGTCTGTCCTGGTCTTCGCTTTTCTACGAAAAGAGGACATTTCGAGAACACATCCAACGATTTTCGTCCTAGAGCTACAGTACTCCATGTAACACATGCACACATGCAAAACATTTTTATCTTGTAAAAGGGAGTTTTGCCTCTCTCTCTCTCTTTCTCTCTCTCTCTCTCGCATCTCTACATCACATTTTGTTGTGACAGTATCATCTTTTTTGCGGAAAATCTTTTCTGTTTCAGGTTCCTCCACCCGCGCACCCCTTCGCAGCTTCTCGCGTGGCAGCCGTTCGGAAAGGGTCCGCGGATGTGCGTCGGAATGCGGTTCGCGCTCATGGAGGTCCGTTTATCATCATCTCCGAGACACTCTTCATTCAAGCGCCTAGTAAACCGTTGTCTAATAGATCGATCCTCAGCCGCTAAGAGGTTTCAAAGGACTAAGTATAGCCGGCGCCAGAGCGATAGTTTTCGATCTACCTCGCTTGCACTTACGGTGCCATAACCGTCTGCCTCTCTTGTTTTGCGCGCTATTGCCGAGAGCTGACTCTCCGTCTTTCTCTGATCTACCCCACCGCGCGCACTCTCATTGCGAGCATAGAACTATATAGTATGCATCGCCTACTCTGCTCTTTTCAGGTGAAGACGACTCTGTGCCTTCTTCTCAGGGAGTTCCAAGCACTGCCGGGAAGAGAGAAAGAGGTGAACAGATTAACATACCTGATACGTTTCACATAAACGCTATCTATCAAGATGTGATACACAACGATAATAGTTCAATGCTATATCGTATTGTCCTCAAAAACCAATTTCGAATCGAATTCAGAACAGCATCTTCCTGTACATATATTCAACCTAAGAAAAAGTGATTTGGTTTTGGTTTTTGATTGAAGTTTTCAGGTGAGTCTTTCACTGCGCGACACAGGGACCATCTGGCCGAAGGGAGTGCACGTGCGGTGGAGGAGACGGGAGTGACGTCATCGACTCTCCTCCCTCTCTCTCTCTCTCTCTCTCTCTCTCTCCCTCTCTCTCTCTCTCCTTCTCTCTCTCTCCCTTTCTCCCTCACACCACCACACCTGTTTTCCCCTTATTTAGTTTCCAGATTTCCGCTCTATCGTTCTCTGTTTTCCATCACCTGTTTGTGTATAACACTTATTAGATTTCCAATTTCACTGCCTTCTCTTCTCTCTTTGTACGTGTACGGTACGCGGTAAGCTATTGCAAAATGAATTTTTGAAAAAAAATGATTACTTCAACTTTAGCTACATACCAATCTCTACGCACATGTTTGAAACATTCAATTTACATTTGGAGAACAAACACTTTTGTATCAAATGAGCGATGACCAAACACATTGTGAAAGATTGAAAGTCGAGTAGTCGAGTTCGAAAATTGAGAATTGAAGAAAAAAAAGCTTCAAGCAGTTTCTTTGTCCCGCAATTCGACCGGTACGTAGGCGACTGCAAAGAGTTTCAAATGCAATATTACTTGTATAAAACCGAAATAACTCACTTTCGTTCTCCTTATAGCACTGGAAAGCTCGCTTCATTATGTACCAGCAAGTGGCCTGAAAGGATCACTTTTTATTAGTTTATACAGTGCTGATACCAAAATTAAGAAAAACGTGCGTGACAAAATCGTTCGACGGTTCTTTTCTTTAGGATGATTTCGTTGAACGATGGCATTTGGAAAATTGTAATAAAGAATTCACCTGAAAGACGAACACGATCATCATAAGAACGAGAACAGAGGCGGCTACTGTAGTCTGGGCTGGAAGGAAACACTCCTCAACCACCTCTCTCACACATCTCAATTATCCTTTATTATCTTTCCCATCATATTGGCTATTGACATACTCCTAATTTAAATTTAAAAAAAAACAATCAAACTCTCACCGTACTCATCATCCGCATCCATTTCATTCATTCTGTAGAGCTCGCGGAGAGGGGCGCTGTCCCTGGAACAGAAATCAGAGGATAAAAACACATCTCTCTCACATGGACACCTTCCTACACCGTTCCTACACCTACATCTGTTGCACTCTTCTCTTATCAGTATTCGATTATTAATATTCAATTATCAATAATCACACTGAATATCAAAAAAATTGATATAAAGACATAAAAAGCCTTGCCTGTGCTGCTGCGCGATGAAGTCTGTCAGACTGCCGAGGAGAGAGAAGGTGACGAGGAGGGCGAGAGAGGAGAGGGTGAGCAGACCCTGAGAGAGGCGCCATTCATGCAACACATCTTCAAACTTCAAACCTTCATCTCTTTAACCCTCTTTCTTTCACCCTTTCCTTACTTTCCTTTCTTAACCTTCAGAAAGATCACTTGGTGAGTATGGAGTATTGTCAACATTATCAACCATAGTTTTGCTATTTTTGAATAAATAGTCAATGCGATATCATTTTTCTTGTGTACCCTGTTTATATTATCGGCGTCACTTGCCAACACTTTCACGCTATTAGACACCGTTATCTCGGCCTCCAATGTGATTATTGATAAATGAATATTGATAATTGAATGTGAATATATGTCATAGGCTCATAGGCATTCGTTTTGCTTTCTCTGCGTTGTCCAGAACACGCCTGCGCATATCCGATTTCTGAGAGACTGCTATCAAGGGTCTTCATCCAAATGGTATAAGACTGGTATAAGGGGCGGGGCGAAGGAGGGAGGCATGCCTTGGCAGGCTGCCAAGCCATGGCAGTCTGCCATAGGGGGGATCGTAAAAGGAGGGAGAGGAAGGCGGATTTTCGTGATCACCCCTGTGGAGCTGCCAATTCCAGCCCGGGTGGCGATACTGAATTCGTTCAAAATGGTCCAATTTAAAAAAGGAAGACGTCATTTTACTCGTCTCGGAGAGAGAAAGCCGATGCACATAAAATCAAAGCTGGTTTCTCAGACGCAAAAGAACTGTATACGGCCAAAGTTACACTATTTTATAATAAAAAATTTAAGTTTACTGTTTTAAATGGTCTCATATGTTGTTATGAGACCCTTTTATCGTTTTAATTGACTTTGTAAAGTATTTTGACATGCTAATCGCTACATTGTTTCTTCTAGCATCATACCGTCAGACGCAGTCCAATTACTAATCAACAGGAATACATGTCCCCCGGTACTGTAAAGGAGTATGTCATTTGATATGCCAGAAGCTGTTACTACAGGCTATTGATGTGTTTGATACAAAAGCGAATCGAGTGCAGTACATCTTCACTCACTACCATGTCATTTTCATACCCCATCCTTCCCATTCACATCGACCATTCCCAAGTCGGAAAGAATGACATCTATCGCTGGTATTCTACTGTATTCCCCGGAAAGTCCTGTCAATATTCTCTGGCCAACAATGATAAAGATCTGCGTTGTGTTAAGTGCTATGCGATTTATCGCAAGCACCAGAATGAGGTAGGTGTACTGTACATGTTATTAGTATTAGTTGCATTTATCTTTTTAAGAACGTGAAGCGCAAGAAGATGAACCTTCCGCCGATTCTACCTCTACCCAAGTTTGCGTACCACCATATCAACAAGGAGCTGGGCTTCTGGCTCTTCTCTGACCCCGGACTGCACGACGCCCCCGCCCTCGTTGACAAGCACATCTGCGGCTATCCCAACACTGGAGGACACGAGATGATCGCGGTACGTCCCTTCTGTTGAATTATAATGTTGTCATCAAGCACTTACAGGACCTCTGCCGCCGAGGAAACTACCGTGCCAGAGACGCAGCCATCAAGAACGTCGCCAAGCCGTGCGAAGCCGCGTTCGATGCTCTGGACGACATCTACAGTAACCCGCTCACCAAGAACCTGCCTCAGCACATGAAAGTACGCCACATTTTGTTCAATTTGATGTTCAATGTTCACTTGCAGTACTCTCTCGAGAACCGGCTGGCCTATGACAGAAAACTGATCGGTCGATCTGTCAGTGGCCACCGGCGACGTGAGAACAAGAGGCTGATGGCGACTTCCGATCCGAACATCCTGATCAACTCCGAGATGCAGCTGCTACCGGACGGGTCCAATGTCGTTCTCTTCCAATCCAAAGAACTCATCGTATTCATTCACCCTACTGCCATGGAACAGTTAGTTTCATTGACTTGTGACCTCGTACTTAATTGGTGTTTTAGGGTGATGTCACTGAAGCCGACGGCGTTCGTCTCGGACGGAGTGTTCCAGTTCGGACTGCGAGACCACGACCAGAACAAGAACAAGAACGGCCAGCTCTACATTATGACTGCAATAAAGGTATGAATGGTTGTTTCTTAGTATATTCGCAATTTTATGGATTGTAGGATGAGCACTACGTCCCTTTCTGCTGGGCGTACCTGCAGTTCAAGACGCAGCGTCTCTACCACAAGTTCTTCTCTCTCGTCCGGGATGAGATGATCCGAGCCTCCCCCTCCGGACTCGTCACTGCTCAAGCCGCGATGTGGATGATCGACTTCGAATGTGCCACTGCCAACGCCATTCGCTCCGTCTTCGGTCAAGATGTGAATCTGCGCGGCTGTGCGTTCCACTTCGCTCAGGTAAGCATTTGGTCTCAATTGTTCAATTATTGTTATGCTTCCAGAGTCTCAACCGGAAGTCGATGCACATATTCGGTTCACTCGACGAGGACTACGACTATCCAGAGGTTGCTGATTGGGTCGCCCGCTGTCGTGCCGCAGACGTATCTGGAGCACAAGGTCAGTAGGAATTATTTTAGCTCATATTTGCATGTCGATGTGTTCAGGTCTTCAAGAGCATGTGGTCGCAGCGAGGCAACTTCCGCCACCGCACCAACAACATTGCGGAAGGATACAACAACGCGCTCACACACCACTACGGTCAGTAAATGATGATTTCAGCCTACCAACCGCTGTTTTACAGAGGGGCACCGGCCTCGTCTCCACTACGCGGTGAGCAGGATCAAGAGGCAAGTGCACCTCTACAGTGCTGTTGCGAGGACGTGGGCTCTGGAGCACAAGCCGCCGCGCAGCAACATGCGCCGACAGAGGGCGGCTACCCTGGACGAGATCGAGGAACACCAGAGGAGGCTGGAGAGCACTGTCAAAGCTGACATGCTCTCTGCGGACTGGGTGAACGACTACCTTGCCACTATGGCTCCCTACCAGAAGTCGTCTACCAAGTAGACTTTTTTGTACATATTTGCAGTCAGTTTTGTACATATTTGTAGTTTTTCAAACATTTTATGCACATTTTGTTATAGTTTATGTTGTATAGAGATGTTTTGGTCGCGTATGAGTATGTTTTTCGGAATCGTGAATAAATTTGCTTTTGAATGATATATAATATGTGACTATTCTGCAAAATTTCATTTTTCATGAAACTAGAATTTTGCAAATTTAAAACGTGAAAATCAAGTATCTGGTGAGAATTGACTCATAGGACGAGTCACGCGTACGGCTGTATAACTGCCAGTCTGCTCGCGAGTCTCGGTCGTAAACGACTCCCTCTCCCCTAAGCCCCGCCCCCTCCACCCTAGGCCCCGCCCCCTTATACCAATTGGAGTGTATCCGCTATCAAGCGTCTGTGGTGTAATGGTCAGCATGGATGCCTTCCAAGCATTCGACGGGGGTTCGATTCCCCCCAGACGCATAGTGTTTTGTCAAATGCAATATGATTTAAGCGTCACTATTCGAGTGTTTTTGCAACGTGCGGAGAATAGAGAGGACTTTCACAACCTTATTGAATACGTTCGACAACGCTACTTCTACGATCTCTCTCTCTCCTTCTCTCTCTCTCACTCTCTCTCTTACCTGCACAATGAGATAGGGCAGTAGGTAGAGACTCCTCTCGAGGTACACCCCACACATGGTGACACAAGAGTAGACGGTGAGACCGAGACAGAAGAGGGAGAAGTGGAATCTGCAAAGCATCTCTTGGTGTCTTTCTCTCACTCTCTTTCTCCCCCCCTCTCTCTTTCACTGTTTTCCCTCTCTATATCTCTATCTCTTCCTCTTTCTTTCTTTCCCCTCTCTAACATAACGTTTTCGGGCTCACTTGTGGAATCCCCAGTGGAAAAAGTTCACACCCGACACCAGCAGACAACCGAGGAAGAGCGACACGGATAGGATCTTGGCGGCCGACTGCAAGGAACCGTTGATTTTACGATAGAAAGTACAACATGTTTTGAGGTGGTTCAGTGATTACTTGTTGTAATAATTACTGATAATGGTTTAAATAAGGTGCTGACCGTGGCGTGGTACTTGCTTCCGCACAGGAAGTAGTCCGGGTTGAAGGGCACGTGTCCATTGGGCGAGTAGCTGTGAATCTTCGAAGTCGTCATCGTTTCTGGAACGACGGTTTTCATTTCAATGACGGCTTCATTTCAATGACGGCTTTTCATTTCAATGACGGCTAAGTCAAAAATAAAGTTTATCCAAGAAAAAATATCAATATGTTTGAAATATCAAATTGTTTGAAAAGGCGTCTTGGGATATTGGGATTTACAGAAGCAAGAGTATACTTGACATTCAGACGTCAGCAATAAGCGAGTAACAAAGTAATAAAGTAATCAATGCGCGTGGGTGATAACTCTGCTGCGTGCCTCGCCAATATCCCAATCCACGTCCACTATTTGCCGACTCTCGATACCTCTAACCGCCTGCACTCTCACAATAGTACAAGCTCTCTGCGCACTCTCTCGCATTCCGATCCAATCATCAAACATTGTCCTGTCGTACTTGAACCAAACCAAAGACTGACAACTTTCAGAGTGGTAGTTACTTTACAACTTATTTTATCTTTCTCACGTTCAAATCACATATAATTTGAAAGTGTTTTATGAATGCTGTTACGTAATATCATATTCAATGTGTAATGCAAGAAAGTAACAATATGTGGTTTAAAATTGTATGATTTATGCCGCCTATTCACAAACTGTTTATGAAGGGGTTTCACTCTTACTTGAGTGAGGATATGTATACTGAGTGAATGATCAGGGTCGATTCCGCAAAATGTCTCCATGTTTCACATAGATTTTTATTACGCGACATAAACAAACACACACATAAACACTCTGATAAAGTATAATATAATATATCTCGCAGCGGAGGCAAGCCGGGGGCCGACGACACAAGGAGAAGGAGGAGGAGGAGGATAACAATACCACATACACTGTATGTACACAACATCTAATCATAACTATAGCGGGGATAAATACAAGGTGATAAACTAAGAGGGCTGGGACGCTTATTATACGGTCGACTCAATCGATTAGGAGTAAGTGAAGGCACAACGAGGGGAGACATACTAGTTAGAGCTGGGTGGAAAGCGGAGGGAGGAAGATGTCCGCGGTAATAGCAACGAGTTAAGAGCGTACACGGGCAGAATCTAGAGAGAGAGAGAGAGAGAGAGAGAGAGAGAGAGAGAGAGAGAGAGAGAGAGAGAGAGAAAGAGGGCGGTGTGTGAAAGAGGAAGATGACTATGCGGGTAGTATCCGTCTGCGGGCGAGGGTTAGAAGATGAGGAGCTCACTGAAATGGTATAATCAGTTTATGGAAAGAGAGAGAGAGAGACAGAGAGAGAGAGAGAGAGAGAGAGAGAGAGAGAGAGACGGACCCACCTGGAAGTCGTGTCCGGTGGCGATGGGTTGTTGGAAGAGTTTCTCAACGAGTCCAGTCTGCATCCGCTTGCACTTCGCCCGTCTGTTCTTGAACCAGATCTTCACGTTGTGCTGCGACACCGGAGGGTAGTTGTCCCTGCAAATATGCATTCATCACGATTTTATCATTTTATACTATTATTTATCTATTTAATCAGTTTACTCATCATGTGATAGCGCATAAATCAATCACTTTTACAGTTCACTCTTCACTGCACATTAGGGATTAACCTAACCCCATCGACGACACTTGGTTCTTTCTTTGCTATTGAACACTGAATGAAGTCAAAAGAGAAAAACAGCGTCAAGCTCGTAGCTACCGCCAAGTGGTAATTGAGGAAAGATTCATGATGTCAAGTATTGAATAGGTATGCCAGGTATGCCAGGTATACAATACGCAGAACTCACCTGTAGGGGCAGGAGTTGAGGATGTTGGTGTACTGGTCGATCTGCATCCATGTGGGGTGCGGGTTCTCCTCGAACCACCTACAAAGCAAGCACACTAATCACCAATTGAATTACCATTCTATGCATCGACACTGTGAATCATGGAATAAGAGATAAGGAGAGAGAGAGGGGGGGGGGGGAGAGAGGGAGAGAGAGAGAGAGGGGGGAAAGGGAGGGAGTACTTACTTCTCCAGGACTGGTAGCTCGGAGAGGGGGTCGAACATGAGTCGGCTCCGCGCTGCAGTGGAGGCGGCAGAGGGGGCAGGCGTCGAGGCTGGAATGAATCGGTCATTTTCTTTCTCTCTCTCTCTCTCTCTCTCTCTATCTCTATCTCTCTCTATCTCCTTATCTCCCTCTCTCCCTCGCCCTCCCATGATCCATTTAGGCTATACCAGCTTCCTCGAAAGCTTCCCCAACTCACAGTGCTGTGGCTGGTGGTGATGTTGTTGGTGGGGCATGCTCATCGGCTCGACTTTGGTGACGGATGAGGTGAGTGAGGAGGCGAGAGACATGGGCATGGAGGAGAGAGACACGTCGGGGGAGGACGCAGACGACTCCTGCATATGCAAACCACATCAATCCATCCATGTTCTCTTTGAAGTTCAAATAATTAAGTTAGTCGGATAATTAAACAGTTCTCATAGTTTCTTCTTCAGAAATTCCCGCAAGTTCTTCTTCAAAAATTCCCGCATCTATCTACTAACGACAGATCTACTTATCATTCATCATTGACCTTATGAAGTATGATGTTATGTAAAATGAGATTTCAAGGATCGATAAATCGATTGATTTGGCTGATCCCCTCTTGCAACTATCCCGCTCTCGAGAAATGCAAAACCGCCAAACACATACACACAAGGTCGAAGCGGATTACAGAAAGCGCCAGCCGGGTGGCGAGAAAGAGAGAGTGCGAGAGACAACGGGCAGCGAGGAGTGCGCCAGAGTGAGAGGCGGACGAGAGAGTGTGGGATGTGGAGAGGCGACAGAGAGGCGAGTCGGCTTCAAGTGCCTAATACGGGAGAAATGCGCGGGAGAGAGAGATAGAGAGTGGGAGATCAGCGGGAAGCCAAGGAGAGAGAGTACAAAGTTGAGTGGGCGGGTGGCCGAATCAGAGAGATATGCAATGATGCCGTGAACCGAATGGTCATAGTCTACCCCACAGCGCGTTCGAAATATAGTTTTTTCTTCGAAACCCTAGATAAATCATCTCTATATTTACGAACTACAGTAGCACCCTATCTCGAACCTGCTTGAGTATGTCACATCACTCGTACAGGTCCCATGATGCCATCTACTCTCAGGATCAGAAAGGAGGATACATACTCGAATCCCATCACCTTGAGTGAAGGCTTGGAAGGCTTGGAAGGTTTCCTTCATAGCATTCCAAGCTTCCGAGCCTTCCTTCCTTCCAATATCATGAAGCGGTTTTCTCATAATAGACTCCTCCCCCCACCTTGAGTATGTACTCGTCGCTCCTGCCCTGCTCCGCGCCCCCGTCGCTGTTCGAGTGCAGCTCGTCATCCGCCGCCGTAGGGCTGTCCGAGCCGCCGTCCATACGCAGATCGTCCAGCGTCTGAACGGGGAACCTCTCTCTCTTTCTTTCTCTCTCTCTCTCTCTCTCTCTCTCTCTCTCTCTCGGTAAGCGTATCTTTAAAAACCACACCTCGCTCTTCTTGCAGCTCTCCAGCAGACTGGCGTAGTCGAACTTGCTGGCAAAGTCGGGGAGAGGGTTGTGAGGCAGGAGAAGGGGTAGGGTGGCCTGGAAACAGCCACGGTCATCTACTTTCATTCCGTCGAGAGAGAGGGGAGAGGGAAGAGGAGAGAGAGAGAGAGAAAGAGAGAAAGAGAGAGAGAGAGAGAGAGAGAGAGAGAGAGAGAGATTCCCTGCTCACCTGAGGGAGGAGCGTCTGCTGAGGAGGCATGGCAGCGAGGGCGGGTCTCCTGGCGGCTCGCTGGTTCGAGAACCAGTTGCAGATCTGAGAGATTATATATTACTCACAACTTCGTTATATAGACAAGCTACAAACACACAAATAATTTCGAACGTACATTTCGTGTGGAATTCGAAAACTAATAGAGAATTTTTAATTCGAATGCACACCAACCTGCTGGTAGCTGATCTTCTGATGCGTGCGCCGGTAGCTGCTCTGGTTGAGGTTGTTCATGTAGTTCAACAGCTTCTGCCTGTAAACAAAACTGGTAAACATGTAAACAAGGTAAACAAGGTAAACAAACCTGGACGGCGAGGGGTCGCTGCGGAACCAGCGCTCGAGCTTCGGCACTTCGAACAGCTGGTTGAAGCGCACTTGCGAGACCGGGCTGAACAAATTTGAAATTGTTTTTTTTAAATATATTTTTTGATACACTGTATTCTTCCTTCTCCCCAAAAGCTCGCAGTTCAAGTGGTTTGATTTCATCCCCCTTCCTAGGCACGTTCTGTTCCACTTCCACTTTCACTCTCCGTTCATGATCCGTTTTTCCTGCCATCGCGATTGTCCTTTCCGCGCATCCCATCTTCTCTCTCTTTCTCTCTCTCTCTCTCTCTCCCTCTCTCTCTCTAATTCCGGCGAGATGAAAGAACATGCCATCCAATCTACATCCCACTCACCACACCGGTTCACACAACCTACGAACCTGGCGCGCCCTTTCGGTCACACACGCGCGAGAAATGGTCTCTCTCTCTCTCTCCCTCTCTCTCTCTCTCTCTCTCTCTCTCTCTCTCTCTCGTCGGCGGTACACAGGTACAAGAAGGGAGTTCGCGGGAGAGAGCGATCCTTCAATCCCTGTCGCCCCCATGCCGACACTCAAAAACATCGAGAATGCACATTCACTCTCTCTCCCGACCCGACCACTTTCCAATGGCACATCCGCGGGGCCGGTTTTGAGAATGGCACACGAAGAGATTAGATCCACGCACGATCTCGACAATACGACCCCCGACACATTGATTCGATGTCCCCGGAAGAGTGAGTGAGTGAGTGAGTGAGAGAGAGAGAGAGATTTTCTCAGCGTGTCTCCCTCCTAATCCTTGACACCCCGTCAAAATAGCCGTCTTCGAGAGAATCCAATCTAATAGAATAGTGTAATTTCCCCATCATCGCTCTCTCTCTCTTAGGGAGAGGCCAGAGTCTCATCTCTATTCCCCCCTCCTCCCTCCCTGGATAATAGCCTGATACCGCTGATTGCCCGCCATTGCGAGCGGGGGAAAGGCCGGAAATTGAGGATGGATACGGTAGAGAGGCGAGAGAGGCGAGAGGGAGAGATAAGACGATCCCTCCCTCTCGGCGTCTGGCCCTCTTAGACCCAGTGATCTCTCGTCGAGACTCTCGCCCTCTGCACTCTCTCATTCCATGGAATCGACACAAACATCCCACATAGAATAGACGAGGGCGTCAAATACACCATCACACCGGCTTAGCAAACGGGAGTGCGAATTCGGGATTGCATAAGAGAGGCGCGAGAGAGAGAGAGAGAGAGAGAGAGAGAGAGAGAGGAGAGAGAGAAAGGGAAAGAAAGAGGAGAGAGACGAGAGCGAACATGCGAGAGCGCAGGGATAAGTCGGGATCGCTCTCATCGCCCGCACTCTCCTCCGCCGCAGCACTCTCTCGGCTCTCGAGGAGAGATGCAGCCACTAGCCGCCGGGATATACGGTAGCCACTTCAGGATGATAGATCCCGCCCCGGGCTACCGTATATTCAAAGCGCTAACCAAGAGTATCGATAAAAACGTATTTGATGACTCAATGATTGCAAGAAGCAATGCAGAAAACTGTTTAGAGAAGCATTAGCGCATTACACAAAAGTCAGTGTATCAATTTGTTTCTAGCATCTTAGGCACTACTGTATGCTTCATAACATATCATTATGATTGTGTTGTCATATTCAGATATAACGATTCCGGATAAACGATTGATTGATTGATTGATCAATGAAAGATCATGATGAACGTATTGTATGATAACACAAAGCACACACCTCCTCCTATCGTTCTGCTGGTTCGACTCGAGCTCATCGAGCCACGTGGAAATGGCGTTGATCTGCTCATTCCCGATCGATGACGGCTCCTCTCCACCCTGGATCAGCTGCATGATCAGGTCCTGAAAGGGAATCTCTCTCTCTCTCTTCTCTCTCTCTCCCTCTCTCTCTCCCCCTCCCTCTCTCCGCCCCTTCCTCTCCCTCCTTCTCTCCCTCTCTCCATCTCTCTCTCCCTCCCTCCCTCTCTCTCTCTCTCTCTCTCTCTCCCTCTCTCTCACCCTGATCTGCTTGTTGTCGAGAGAGGCGAGTGTCTCGGGGTGCTTACTGACCACTGTCTTCAGCAGTCGCTCCTTCAGTTCCTGGATGCAGGAGGAGGAGTGGGACGCCTCGCCGTTCAGCCTGCAACAGATACTCAGTCAGGATACGCAGTCAAAACGTTTCAGCCACTACATCGTATACGTTTTAGCTTACCGGGGAATACTTAATAGTTGTACCTAGTAGGCTTCACAGTCCCCAGTTCAGAACAGTCCACCCGTTTCACAAAATCCCCCCATCGCTTCTCTCCCCCGGTGCTGTCTCGAATCGCCCGAGACATGGCACAAACTCATAAATCTGGTGTTTGCCCGTGAGATATATAAAGCCGGGACGGTCAGAGACGAGCGAGAGAGCGTGGGATTGGCGGAGCGCGCAGAGGCGATTCAGATAACACCGCGCCTTCGCCCCCTCTCTGATCCCCAATGGAGAGAGATGGAGAGTGATGAATCTCGCGCCATCGATTGATATTGATGGATCCCTTCAAACTCCTAACCATGTCGTGTTCCATTCACTGTGTTGACTCTCCCTCTTCCCTCTTTCTACTCCCGCTCTCTCTCTCCCCCGCTCTCTCTCTCTCTCTCTCTCTCTCTCTCTCTCTCTCTCACCCCCCCCCCCCCTCTCTCTCTCTCTCTCTCTGCGGCCAGATTTCAATGGATATCACACCTCTCGAGGGATCGTTTTCACTCCCCCTTCACTGTGCAAATAGTGTAAGTGCGACCAGCGCTCGCTCTCGAATCAATCAAGGATATGGTAGAGCAAATACCGTAGCCACAATGGGGATATACGATGAGACACACAGAGCACCATAAACGCTCAACACTTTCCAGAGATCCTACTTACGTCCCCCCCTCCCCACAGAAGATGGCCGCTTTCA
Source organism: Rhabditoides inermis (assembly GCA_963966185.1). Taxonomy (NCBI): domain Eukaryota; kingdom Metazoa; phylum Nematoda; class Chromadorea; order Rhabditida; family Rhabditidae; genus Rhabditoides; species Rhabditoides inermis. The sequence goes on along the minus strand of CAWZYM010000123.1, from coordinate 394,945 downwards.
GACCAAACAGGGTGCGTGTGAGAGAGAGAGAGAGAGAGAGAGAGAGAGAGAGAGAGAGAGAGTAGATGGCGGTGTCAATCCCATCTATCCATAATATATTCGCACCGCAATCAAACCAGCGAGCTCTGTGCTGGTGGGGGATGCATGGGAGAATCCCCCGCTTCTCTCCCACACTCATTCCTCCCCTGGACATAGAATACAGGACCGCAACACGTCTGCGCCTCTCGTGCCACCACGCTATTTCGCCCCGTCTGACTCGGCACAAAAGAAACGAGAGATCTCCGTCTTGCACAAATCCCACTGGCACACACATGTGTCGGTGGAAATTATAGAATACAGGGGGAGGAGGGAGAGACAACTTCGCACTATTGATTAGAGATTTGCATGCAGAGAGAGGAAAGTGCCGTTCATCCAATGATCAAACATCTCGCATTCGAAACCTATAGTCAAATTAGCATATATATATAAATAAATATATATATATATATATATATATATATATATATATATATATATATATATATATATATATATATATATATATATATATATATATAGCAACTCACGGTTTGGTGAGTATGCGGAGGGTGATGTGAGCGGAGAGATCCTTGAAGAGCACGTCGACAGTCTCCTCCGGGTTCTCGGTGATCTGGTCGAAGGGCAGCGCCTTCCAATTACTGATCTGCACCAGACCTGCAAATTATCGATTTATCGATTTCCTTCTTTCATAATTGATTTTTCATCATCCCCTGGTGAGATTTCGCCATGCCAGGTGGGGGATGTCATAGCCTTTCTTAGTCATGTTAGAGAGAGAGAGAGATAGAGGGGGGGGAGAGAGAAGAGAGAGTGGTAGATCGGAACAAGGAAAGTAGAAGTGGCATTCTCACGAACCAGTTTTCTCGTCGCCTCTCTCTCCCTTTCCGAGATTGGGCGGGCGCCAATGCGGCACCACGTGCGGATATGATCCCTTACCATCTCTCTCTCTCTCTCTCTCTCTCTCTCTCTCTCTCTCCAGATGTCCCCTAGCCATCTGATTCACTCTAAAAGGAGGCGCTCTCTCAAAACACGAGGCTGTTACTTTGTGGCGGCTGGCTGGCTGCATGGGCTATGGATATTACATAAACTATAAACAAGGCGGCTCTCACCATTCTCTCTCACTCTATCCATGATCCCCAATGTATACATTATGGAAGGCCAATAATGCAAACTCGCCCGACCGCCGCCGTCGCTACTGTAGTAATATGTAATCCGCAGTGAGACACACACATCACATACGAAATCAAATCAGGGATCGAGATCAATAATCCTGGGATCCCCATTCCTGCCCCCAGCCGCTGTATTACACTGTATGCCGGTGCACCGGAACCGGCGATCCCGAAAAAAGCGAGCGACAGCGGCAAGGATATGCTATATGCCATGCAGACAACCTGATTCACTGTGCGCGTCTATGCACTCCCCATCTTACACACACTCTCTCTCGCACTCTCACTTTTGTGCGGGAGGGGTGAAGTGAAAGTGGCAGTGAGAGAGCGCGCGCGAACCGAACACGATCTAATCTCGCCTTATTCAGAGTGCGGGGGCGTAAGCGCATAGGGCCGCCGGGGGTATCTCAGAAGCTCGACGGAGGCATATATAAGATAGCCGAAATCGCCGTGGTGTGGCGGATCAATTGATAGCCGCTATGCGCAAAACAGTATTGATACGATTCGGGGGGATTGGCGGCGGGGGGCGGGATTGATAAGTGCGCGGCGTGTCTCTCGTGAGAGTCATGCCCGGCAAATCTCTAATCCATCGATCCAATGCCAGAGCAGGCGGCTCTCTCGAAACATTCCACAGCCCCCAAAAGTCAGTGTCACACAAGCGCCAGATATGCCTCAGGCGACGGGGATGAAAAAGGATGAATTGGAGGATTCAGCCCATGCCAGAGATGAGGAGAGAGAGAGAGAGAGAGGGGGGGAGGGGAAGAGAGACTGAAGCGCAGCGGCGGAGGGATTTGCCAGACGCGGCTGGCTGGAGGATCCATGCCATAAGCGGATACACAAACAATGCAGATGAAACGGATACGCTCGAAAAAGTGGCATGGGGGAAAACACAAAAATCTGCGGATTCACTCAATCTAGAGAAAACACTCACCTCTGCTCTCCGCTGCCAACTGCTGATGTCCGAGCGCCGAAAGCACAGTGTCGACGAGCTGACTCAAAAGAGTGGCGCCCGACACTGAAACGTACGTGAAACGTAACGTGTGTGAAACGTAACGTATGATGAAACGTACCGACAGCATAGGTGTCGACGAGCTGGTTTCCGGTGTGCGCGCACGAGAGACAGTGCTGCGCGCGGACTGTCTCGACGCAGACACGAAGAGGGAACATAGACGGGGACATTGGGAGACTCGACTCCCAAAAGAGAGCGACGCCGTGTGTTGCAGACAGGGAGTGACGGACGGCGCACGCACTGAAATGACGCAACTACGCAAAGAGCTTTTCGCAATGAGACAGACTGAGGCGAGTGCGATCAAAACATCGCCGATAACAGCCGGGCGAAACGACGATAACACGGATGGATATTGTTGTACACAGGTAAGTCGGCAGACGCACGGTAATAAACGAGATCTCACTGCAGACAAGAGATCGTGATGATTCGAACATGAAATCAAATCACGAGCCGGCGATGGTGGTGAGTGTGGCAAATAAAGACGGAGAGCGGGGCGGGGCACCAAATGCCAATCGATGCGAGCGGATCTGCCCCGGCCGGATCTCGAAAGTGCAAGTCAGCGGCGGGCAAGTCGCGAATTCAGGAGGTAGATCGGTAGATCGGTGCACTCTCTCTCTCTCTCTTTCTGTGAGCGCGCGCGAAAGCGGGGCGAGAGTGAGAGCGCGAAGGGGCGGGGCGGGCGGATCCCGGTTGTCCCCCTCTCGCCTACTGGCGAATAGCCACTCCCGACTCCGCCCACTCTGGATAGCCGAGAGAGAGATACCATATCCCCCCAGCCTTCCGGGAACAGAGAATGAGAGTGAGTGGGGGAAGAGTGAAAGTAGAGGGGGTGAATGAGAGTGAGCGAGAGAGTGAACCGGATCCGGTGGGTGGGAATGGCAGGATGAGACGACGGTGAATGTTCCTTGGTCTAGACGGGCCGCGGTCTCGCTCCTCCTCCAGACAGGCAGACAATAGGATGCAAGCGCTGATTGCCGGCGGCGGGTCACAGTTCCAGCCGCTTACTGGTAAACAACCGAGTCACATACACACGTGGAACAGCCGATTATGAGAGAGAAAAACAGGCAGACATTTCGAATGACTTCCAGACAGAGGGCACTGCAACCAATGCGGTCACAACAATTAGCCTCATTCAATCATGGCAACGAGATTAGATTAGCGAAACGATTCCAGCACAGGGATTGGCAGGGCGGAGAGAATAGAAGGGGCCTGAGGCAATCTCGGTGTGGCATCCTTGGAAGGAGGGGGATTACATGGGGATCAAGCGAGCTCTCGCCGGCAATGGAAACCAGGGGGGGCATTAGCCCCCCTTCCCTTATGTGAAATGCAATTCCGCACACACGCGGGATTTGCAAGAGAAAGAGAGAGAGAATGATTCGCCGATCCCCCTGACATTGGCAGGTCGACTTTGGCAAATCGATTTCGGGGGTGAGACATGCCGGTCTCATCCTATGGGTTCAGGATGGCCGCACTTACCGCGCCCGAAAAAGCACGTCTCGGGAGTGGTGCGCTGCGCTCTCTCCGAATCGCCTGCTCTCTGGTCGTCTCTAGCCGCTGCCAAGTTTGCCACGATCGATCCTCATCATCCCATCTTGGCACAGAACCGGAATCTCGGGAGTGAGAGAGAGAGTGAGGAGGAGGGGGAGAGGGAACAATCACTCACCGCGGGATCTCGGATTGTGGAGAGAGAGGACCGAATGGCGAGCGAAAGAGAGAAACACATGACATCACATCACAGAGTGAAACCTCAGCCTGGCCACTCTATTCATGTAGTAGAGAATGTATAAAGATATTCTCGTTTCAAGGTTACAGATCTCCCCCCTCTTTCTCCTCTCTACCGGCCTCGAAAGTACCCCGGCACTTGTGTTATTGCGGGGCAGATTCCACCGTCTAGATCCCATCTCCTGAAGAGAGAAAGAGTCTAGGGCCTACTTTATACGCGCTCACAAATGCACTGTGGATCGATAGTGACTGTAGCTGATCTTCATCTCCCCAAACATTGCTGGGCCGCCGTGGTTGAGCTCACTGCGGCGGGAGTCCGCTCATAAGCCGATCAGAGGCTGAGAGAAGAAATCACACAGAGATCTGGCGGTTGCGAAGAGAGAGACAATGGATTGTACGATGGGAGGTACTGAGCATTAGACAGACGTAGCGAAGAAGGTATCGCCCCGAAAGTATAGTGGAGGATCAATAAAGGCTCTCTTCGCCCCTGCCATGGATGGATAGGCCGATCGCGGGAGGATGAGTCAGGGAGAGATGCCGTCGGAGAGAGAGAGAGAGAGAGAGAGAGGGATTCATCATCGCTCCGCGGCTTCACAATTGGCAGGCGCGCGGATCCTGGATCGGCCGCTCTCCCGAAAGACATAACATTCTCCAACACTCCACTCCAATCTCCTCTGCTCCTCTCCCCTCCTTCCCAATCATTCACAGACAGCGAAATTTTGAGTCTCTTGATTTCCGATTTCACAACCCTTGGATGTTTTGGTGGTACGCATGCCTCCAGACGGCGGCCCTGCTATAGCACCTGTTATCACCTGATATCAAGGGATGAGTGATCCTCTCCCCCTCTCTCACTCTGGTCCAATGAATGATAAGCAGCTATGTACACACACACACATACACACAAGAGCTCTCGTTCACAACAACTACATTCGGCGGGGCGTTGAAAAATGAAATGCTGTGCATACAAGATGATCCTATGATAGCGCGTGTGATAAGGATGAGAGAGTGAGAGGAAGCACGGCTCTCACTAAAAACAACACTGATCCCGCCCGTACAAGAAGACTGGTCAGACAGTTTCAAAGCGCATGACTTCAAGCTGCAGTTTTCTAGAGAAGAAGATATAGCGAGTGCTGATTGTTGGAATATGAATCACACAGATTACGGAGCGTATATCGGAACCGACGGATTTCGGCGGTCGGTGCGAGAGCGATAGAGTGATATGGGATTTGCATGTGATATGAGCCGGGAGAGAGAGAGAGAGAGCCACGAATAATCAGTGTAGGCAACTGGGATTAAAACAGCCACAGCAGCCCCACTCTATTGGTATCCGCGGAAAAAGGGGACCGAGGTTACGTCTGAGTTTCACGAATCACGAACAAAACGCAGCTAATGACAGATGTGGTCGGACATCAATGGATTCACATTAACTTAACTTTATGCTTGCACACCATTGCCACTTACCTTGTCGGTATCAGCTTTGACCTAACCTGTACACAGAAAGAGAGGAGATGATCTCTCTCTCTCTCTCTCTCTCTCTCTCTCTCTCTCTCTCTCTCTCTCTCTCTCTCCCTCACATCAGCCGCGGCTAGACAGATACGGTATGCAAGGGTCACTGACGCGTATCTCATCATTTCACATGATAAGAACTATAGATCCGCGAGAATGAGGGGGTACCGGTAAACAATTCCGGCGCCCATAACCTATAAGCCCCTATCGGGCGGATAGCATACGTCGAAACGGAATGTGGATTGGTGAGAACTGTCCGAGGTTGTGGTAATGCGAACGGAATGAACACGTTCATGTCTATTTCGCAACAGACTACGAAATGTCGTCGCAACAAGTTCAAACGTTTTGAAGGTACTACTTCTGATATAAGAATGAGAAACTGTTCAGCGATACGTTACCAAGTCGAATCACAAAAACGGTAATTGGGATTGCATATCATATGTTTTGGATATTCTAATCAATATCATTGATCTCTCGGTTGATGTGGCGGATTCGTTTTCAGCGACCGTGCAACGCTGTGTTGTCCCTTCATTCCGCGGTCGCTTAGCCAGCCTCTGTTTACTCATCCCTGCGAGCTACCGTAAGCCGGCTCTGAGAGATCGAGAGAGAGTGGGAGAAGCGAGAGAGGGGGAGAGATGGAGGGAGAGAGAAGCTAACGGAGGGATGATGGAATCGAATCTACTACTTTCGGGGGGAGGGAGAACTGGTGAATTCATAAGTTCATAACTCACGCTCCTAAAGAAGCTTTCACAGCCACTTTCAACTTTCAGTCTCGGTTCGCGACCGTTCGCCCTTTTTCCGCCTTTCTTTCTCCAGCGTCTCTCTCCCTCCCTGCGCTGCCTTACTTCATCTCTTCCCCCATCCCCTTACCCGTCTCCTCTCTCTCTCTCTCTCTCTCTCTCTCTCTCTCTCTCTCTCTCTCTCTTTCTCTCTCTCTCTCCCCCCTCTCTCTCTCCCCCCCCTCTCTCTCGCGTCGCCGATGTCATCTCATCCCGCGATGGCTTCGTTTTTGCCGGGATACTTTGCGACTTTCACTCGAAATCGTTGGGTTGGGAAACCGGTATGTCTTGGAAGGAAGGAAAGCGAAAGGCGGCAGCGCGCAATTGCCAAGTGCGGCACATCACAAGACGAGGGAGATTCGGTTATGAGATTATGAGATACTCTTGTTACAAAGATACCGATCTTCTTGTTCAGCTTGCCATTTACAATTTGGTTTACTCGCAGAGCAACTCAACAACTTCCATGCGACATACTTTTCAAAACAAACAAAACAATAAGAGGTTAAAGTAAAAATGACAAATAGATGTATACATGCTATTTTTGGCCGAGTACAGTACGCGTGATCGATATCTAATAAAGCCGTGTTGTCATCGGGTGGATCCCAATCTTCTCCATTCTCGCATTGTGTCCCGGCGGGGGATGAGTCAGAAGCGCCCAGAGACGGCAAAGTAGCATAGTACTGACTGAAAGGATATGAAACTTTCAAGGGAGCTGTACAAACTGCTTGATCACTTCTCTTCTGTCCCCGAGACCTTTCCTGTCTTTTGCCTTTTGACAGTAGATTTTCCGCAATTCTGAAACAGTTGGGAATACTGTCAACAGATCACAAGTACAGAAAAGCGTATAGGATCACATGTCCCCACTGTTTCTTTTCGGTGTGCCCTTCATCTCATCAGCTTTCATTTTTCTGCCTTCCCCATGCTTGATGGGATCAGTAGTACACTGCATCCGAGAGCCGAGCGGGTCGACTGAAAAAGATAACTGATAACATCAGCGAACCTGGAAAACAGATATCTTGTTGATTTCAGTCTCACAGAGCGACAACTTCCATTAAAGGAAGTGTACCCTCTGGTTTTCGATGTTGGTTTTCGAAGAGTTAGCATCGGAATGTGAAAATACATAAAAAAAAGATACACTTTTGTCAATAGGACCATATGCCGGGGAAAGTGTAGAAATCATCAGCAACTGTGCACGTACGTTTGTGCACATTTCTGCACACTTTTCATCTAGAAAGAGCGTAATCGAGCGAAAATTAAACTTTTCGACTTGAGCATATCTTTTCCATGAGAAAGTACGCTATATATGACATATTTCAATATTCTGATGCTAACTCAACTTCGAAAACCAGAGGGAACACGCCCTCCTAGTGCCGTACGAATTGAGGCAGCTGGTTGTCGTTCTCTCTCACCCGGCGCATCCGCTGTGAAACAACGCAAACCCGGTTGATATCACACGCTGGCGGCGGCCGGGGTATAAAGGGCGCCTGGCGGAGAAAGCTGTCGTGCTATGATGATACTTTCATCTCGAGAGATCCAAACATCCATGTGTGTTCAGCTTTTTAACTCAGAGCATTACTCGTAAACAAAACAACACATTAATTTTACTGGAACCTTGCGACATCGATAAATGTTTTAATAAAGGCTGGTGCTGGAGTTATTTTTTATAGCATTTGTAGAAAATAACAACACTGTTTACTATGCTCGTCAACTATTTCAGTTTCCTCTCAAATGAAGTTTGAGGAGCGATAGAGGAATGATAGAGTCGCATGGAAAGGGTGATACGCGGGAGGAAACAATGGTGTGCCGATTCCAGCTGACATTTCGATCGGGAAACACTCATTGCAAGGCTGTCTCTACTCGTCGTACACATATTTTCAACTTCTTTAATTTTTCGAACTCTGACATGCGGCGATTGAATTTTTGTGCTCCTCAAAAGTTATGTTTACTTACATATTTTAGTTCAAAAACTCCTATTTAGTTTGCTTCTTTTTAGTCGTTATTGACACATTGGATGACCACAAATAACAATAACGAGGATATCCTGTCCTATGTCCTATATTTTATGTCCTCATCATTAGGGGCGGCGCGCAGCGGCGCCCGTTTGTTTTGAGCTGTGACGCGCGCAACACGCCACTCCCAAGGCACACACGATTTCTCTATTCTAATACAATATACTTAATTAGTGTGCGTTATTTGTTAGAATATCACTTTGTAAGACCTATGAGTATGATTCGTGAAACCAATATCGGTTGCGGCATACAAAAACCGCCCTCTCTTGCTCTCTCCCGCTTTGCCACTAAACGTGTTTACGACGGCGGCGGCGACGACGGTGTGCATCACGTAAGCTCCGCCCACTGCACTTTGCGCTCATTGGTCGCTCGGCTCTCTTGCGTGCGCACTCTGATTGGCTGAGCGCATGCCCCGCCCTTCGTTCACCCACTCTCGTGTCGGCTCGCCGTCCAGGCCACCGCCCCAGTTTTGGCGCGAAAACTGTGGGGGGAGGGGAGTGTGCGGAGCGGAGTGAGTGGGTAAGAGAGAGAGACGCGAAATAGCGCGTGTCAATGAGAGACTGGCATTGGCAGGCGCACGAGCGATTCGACAAAGCAGTGCGTTTCCATATTCAGGATACGTTTTCTAAAGTTTCGAATATGTATACATAACATGTTCGGCACATCAACCTGAAAAACAATTTCTTCGAAATTTGAGAAAAGGACATCCATTCTCTTTCGAAAAGTACACGAGTAAAGAGGAGTGGTTTGTTTTGATCTAATTCAACAAAAGCACATGCATAAAATCTCTTCGCAGCTGACTAAAATTTCAAAACAAACCTGCTCTTTCTGATCGATGAAAAATATAGTATGCACTATAATCGTGTCATACATTTTGTTGCAAGTTACTTGTTGGGATTAACAGTATCCTGAATACCTGAACTCAACATGCTAACAAGAAAACAATTAGAGTTTTAAAACATCGTTCGAAAGAGCAGGTTTGTTTTGAAATTTTAGTCAGCTGCGAAGAGATTTTATGCATGTGCTTTTGTTGAATTAGATCAAAACAAACCACTCCTCTTTACTCGTGTACTTTTCGAAAGAGAATCATACATACAGTTTGGCTGAAATCGAACACACGTCTGCGCTTTGTAACTACTTTGTTCAAATGATGCGGAACGAGATAAACTTGACTTTTAAACATCTTTATTAACTGCACAATCGAATAATTTGGTGCCAATCAACTATTTTGAATACACCATAATTACTTCGTTATCTCAAGCGGAAATTAGGTGATATTCTCGGCATGCTGTGGCAGAACGATTGTGATATTATGATTGTTTATGAAGAAAAAACATGTCGCAGGAAACTGACTGGCCTTGTAAATAATGTTTTGGGGAACTTGGAGGGAAAATGGAGGGAACTCGCACATTCAGCCCCTCCCTCTCGTTTGGGCACGTACGGGGGAAGCGTTCGAATTGTGATAGTGTGTCCGATCGTGTCCAATTACCCCACAATACGAAGATGTACTGTCCGCGTATCCTTTTCGGTCGCAGCTCAATACGAAACGAATTGAGTTTGATTGAATGTGATTATGATTGAACATTCTGCTTTGTGGTTCGTGCGCTATGTTTTATTTATACACGCTTCTCATTAGTCGTGTAATCTGCTGGATGTCGAGTTCTACGCGAGTGTATTAGTGATGATGTCCGATGTTGCTAATTTCGGTTAATATTCTGCTCGTTACGTGCTAATTGTTTTTTTCGTCCACTTCACTTTTTGCTCATTAGAATTGCGCCTTTCTTTGTATACTTGTGCAAATTCATTATGACATTATGTATACTTGCAAATTTAACCTTCATGAAGACGTAGTTATTTTCGTACCACCCGTTGTTGTAAATTGTATTTCATTGCTAACATTCTTGTAAACATTCTTGATATCAATTGCGTTTTCCTAACTTGTCAAAGTTCTACAGTACAATCCGTAATAAGTAGAAACTTTGTAGAAATAAGTAATATTTATATTAAAAGTAATAAATCGCTGTAACTCCGTTCAGAGGCGGAATTTTGAGTTACATCAAAAGAGATAATTGTTGTTCACTGTAGTCTGCATGTGACTACGTAGTTTGTTTTGTGGTTTCATCGCTTTGTGCCGGAGTTCTCCATAACATCGAGAGAAATGACGATGGTCGGTCGAGTAAAATTTGCATAAAATCTCGCTCATTTTCCCGCCAACTGAGAAATGACCAGTGTCGATTTGAGAAACTAAATGGAATCTCCGGCCAAACGCTGATGTAATCACAAAACAAACTACACAATCATGTGCAGACTACTGTGAACAACAATTCTCTCTTTTGATGCAACTCAAAATTCCGCCTCTGAACGGAGTTACAGTGATTTATTACTTTTACTATAAATATTACTTATTTCTACAAATTTTCTACTTATTACGGATTGTACTGTATCATCAATTAAATTCGTTTTTTTTGGAAACTTATATAAAAACCACACAAACTGAAAAAAACATACGTATTGAAAAAAAAACCTGGCTTCATATTTCCGAACTGCGGCGTATATAGTTCTGTACCTCCCCCTAATCCGTACTCAAGACTCGTTTCGTTGTATTTTTTCCCAACTTGTCATCATGTCCGGCACGAGTTGGTAAAACCCGTGTAGATTATTTTCCCCTGAAGCACCAAACATCCTTTACTATTCACGTAGCAGATTGCAAGGTCGGCGGAAATGCGTGACCGCCTGTTTTGCTAGGAAATAGGCAGGAAAGACGCGATATTAGCAATTAGTTGTGTAGAAAATTTGTAGTTTGTGGGACAGCGATAAGGTCTTCTCCTTTTCAGCGATAATCTAACAATTCCTTGCCTATTCGCACAGTCTATGTACATCACCAAGATAGCCCTGCGGGCGAAAAGAAGAGATGCAGAGGCTCATTTTGTTAGTTTTCGTTATTTAAATGAGAGGTGATGAGAGGTGAGTTTAGAGATCAATTATTGTCAATTATGGCGATTTTGAGAACGTTTGGTCGAGTGCAAACCAAATATAGACATGTACATGTGCCATACGGCATTGATTACCACTTCATACCAAAATTACAATGCATAAAGCTCGAAATATAATTAATTCTTAAAGGTCAATCTGGCTTTTGGCAGAGAGGCGAAAACCACTAAAAATAACTTTGTGTCGTTGTGCGAATCAATCGATAACCATGTAATAAATGGAAATCTAAGTACCGTAGTACCGTAGTTTTACCAGCCAATAATGAACGTTTAACAAACGAATACGTTTTTTGCTGCAAATTCTGTATAACTGCACTCTAAAAAAGATGTTGTTGAATTTATTGTTTTTGTGTCCGTTATTTCGTAAACATGTAGCAAACAATTCGTTACTAGTAAAAATTAGACTTTTTTCCGACTACATTTGTAGTACACTGTTTGCACGCATATGTTCAGTGTGGGAGTGAGAAGGTTTCAGAAATTTGCACCTACAATTCGTGTGAATTCCGAATACACTAATCAAGAATCGCAGTTCATGCGAAACATTATTTTGTGCAAAATAATAAGTAGGAAGGTCTGAGCTACATAATTGTTGACCTCGGTTCTTTCTTTGTTGTTAATTTTTGATTGCATGTCTCACTATAACAATAAATACATGCTTTCATTTTTTTTTGTTATTTTAACGTTTTCATCGAAGATAACGCGTAGAAGTGGGGAAATGCAAGAAAATGTTTTTTTTTAATCCAAATAGAAAACAACCCTGGCCCTCCCTTTCTTCAAACGTATATCAATTGTTTAGAGTTGTTCGATATTTGTTATTCAATGTCAATATACCAACATTTATTAGTTTCATTATTGCAACGATATTGCTTACGTATCATTGGAACAGTGTTTTGGTCTGTTAAACAGACTCTGTTTCTATTGATGAAATGCTTTGGCGGCTTTACGACTGAAAGCGAACTCCACTTTCACGGTAGTTTTGTACAAGTGTACACATAGTATCATTCATAAGTGCACCGCGTAGTGTAGTATTTGATGTGTCAGGTGGGTCAGAGGGCCCGCGCTTGATCGCACCAAGGTGATAAAAGCAGTCTGCTGTGAAGGCGACCGGCAGGTTTGCCACACACAGGCGCATTATTGCGAAAATCGGCTTGAAAAGTCTTCCTTTGACCCCCGCTACATAGATGCTTACTTATAAGTCACTTATAGCGCTACCTTGCAAAAAACTTTCAATTCGGAAGGAATATTAAGTACCGAGATTATGTGCAGTACTCGTTTAGCATTATAATAAATCGCATACGTAATTTGTTGATTTTTCTCTATAATACTACACAATGTATAATGCCGAATCGCACGCCGCTGACATTGTGCTTTCGACGTGGACATGATTTTCACTAAACCTATATAATACAAAATCATAAAGAAACATCTGCTAATCAACGATTCAACGCGTTCTCTGTAGATGATTGAATGCGGTGCTAATTGAACTCTATTTTAGTTCATCCTAAATTTTATTTATTCGCGCGCACAGTGTTCGGGAGTAAAAGTCAAACATTATGCTCGATATCGTAAACAACTGTTTATGACTGTGGTTTGCTATTCCACATGCTGAAAAGGGTTCTCCCTAACTACCCTATAGACCAGAATACTCCGTTCAAGCCGTTTCTGTCACGCCCCCATTACTTCTATCGCTCCTCGAACGTTCAAATAGGTACTCGCTCGAGTTTAGTTATATCAACGATGAGGCTCTATCTAACACTAAAACCCTCGATAAATGCTTGCACAAGAGAGAGGAAAACGTGTATAATCACGACAAGCGCCAAGTCCGAACGAGCGTTTGAGTAAGTCTACGAAAGTTAATTAAAATGAGAATTGATATCACAGCCGGAAACCACGAAAAAGTATCACCTTTTATCCGAGGTGATACTTTTTCGTGGTTTCCGGCTGTGATATCAAATCTCATTTGAATATTTCATCAACCACGCACATGGAGTCCGTACAACCATCGAAAGTTAATTATGTATAATGTATAATGTATACCGTTTGTTTACACGTGCCACGTTTATGTTGCCTTCACCTCGAGGAAAGCACGATATTCGAGTGTTATTTATGTGCGTTTTTGCAGAATGTTTCGTGCTTTGAATAAAAGCTATAAATAATTTGAATGGTGTATGTATATTCGATATTTCAGCCATGGACCCTCTTCTAGAGTGTATGTCACGGGACGTTCCTCTGCCGACGGATTCCGAACGTCTTCTTCTATTCTGTGTGATTGCGTCGCTAACAGCTGCCAGCATTCTACTCAACGCTCTCTTCTTGGTGGCACTGTTTCTCAGAACAGTACGATCGCTATTTGCACCCAACTTCCGAGCGTATCTCATCAGGTGAGTTTTTCCGCCTTGACTAAACCCCACGTCCACGATCTGTCGATTGACGTCTATATTATGTCAATCGAAGCGGAGAACCTGAATAACTTCTTCAAATAACTGATTCCACAGTGTCCATTCTCATGCACACTCTCCAAACTGTTCTGATGCCAAAAGGCATTTCGACGAAAAAAGCGCGGTCAGCTTCTCTGAGTGTGAAACAAACTCAAAACGCATCGAAAGAAGTTGAAAGAGTCTGACGGTCATGAATTTGTCGTTTCAGCCTGTGCGTGGGCTCACTGTGTCACATGTCCGTACACGCTTACCTCTATCTTCCCCATGTCATCACCCGTTGGCTGCCCGATGAACCCATCCATGCTATCATCGCCAGCCCGAATACCGTATTCTACCAGGTACGGTAACTTTCATCGGCCGATATGTATACCTGCATGGTAATTGTTGATTTGTTGATTTAGGTAGTCATGTTTGTCACCACAGCTATAGCAGTGGAGCGATTTCTACTGTTCATAGTTCCAAAGGTGGGATTCGGCTAGTAATACTCTAATGCACCTCAAGTGTCCATTAGTCCAATTCAGATCTTGGACTATCGCCTAGTGTTCCACATTCTTCTGTATCTTCCATGGGTGGCTGCAATCATTATCACAGCTCACATGAGCCTCATGGGTTGCCTCAAACACGTCAACCCGTTCTCACTCCGCTACACCTATGAATGCGGGTGAGTTTCGTACTTTCGTACTTTCGTACTTTGTACTCTTCGTACGTTCGGTACATCGCAAAACTGATCAAGCGTACTCATCGTGTTCCAGCACCTGTGGATTCTACGATGACGTGTTGAAATGGATGGGATTCGCATTTCCCGGTGTAATCCTGATTCTATACACTTGTGTTTATATCAACGTCCTCAGGTTCCTAATATGGCCGATTCACACACTTACTGTCTAATTTCTTACAGGATGCGACTGTCGCATAGAAACACGTCATCTGATAGAAAGAAAAACTACAATTTCCGTTTGGTGCGTGTTTGTCGAAAAAACATGTTGAGTCACTGTGCGTTTCAGGTGGTCCAATTCACAATAGTTTGTATATTCCAACTCCTTTCATCTGGTTTCTTCTACGTGTTCCCAATGATATGGGGAAAGGCGTTCAAGGTATGCAATGAACCAAATGCGTTCACGGAATCGCATGAATATAAACCTAATTTGGTTTTATGCTTTTTTGTGTCGTGGCTACTGGATCAACGTGAAACATAGCATAATGGTGTTCTTTCAGGCTTCTTTAGGAATGATCATTTTTCCGACTGTTAACTCTATGACCAATCCGGTGACCATGCTGATTTTTCAGCCAAAGGTAGAGAATTTCAGCCAAAAAAGCAAAACAACGTTTTGTTTTCAGTTGCGACAATGTTTAATCTACGTTTTGTTTTGCCACAAACTCGGCAACAGGTCAACAACAGTGAAACCACCTAGCTCAAAGAACAAATCTTCATTTGTGAAATAAATGTTTACGGCTACGAAGTCGTGTCGGATTGTACTTAGTCTAGTTCCGGGAAGGAAAGGAACTACAAATATGATATTATATCACCTTTCCCGCTACGAAACTGTTAAGGGTGGGATCTATAAGCTAAAGGTATTAACAGAAATGGCGAGGGAACTTCGGAGAGCTTTATAGAATCGGTTTACTTACAGTTTAGAGGTTGAGTGACTGGACAAAGAATGAATGTGGTATGTGGCGATAGTTTAAGGTGCTATGACTATCGTTGTGATATGATGATCAAAGAGCGATAACTGTAAGATCAGATTCAGTACTTTTCACTCTGACAAACGTGTGTCGTGCTGTTTGGTTGGTGTATCGGCTGTCACGTAGTTGCATGTTGAGGTCACGTGAAAAGAAGATCTCGCTTCGCTCAAAGTGAACGCATCACGCACCACTGCACTAGTCTCTCCACAAATCCACCGCTTTGTCCTTTTTCGGCGTTTCATTGACAAGTGCGCAGTGGCTTCGTTGGCAGAACATCACTGTCATATCAGTTCCCTCCACATATGAGCGAGTCACATAGGCTGTGTGTCATTCGACTCACCTCGTCTCATCTACATTCACATCGAGAATGAACCCTCATTGTTTTGAATCAAAAGAAATCCCGTCGGTCACAACACAACACACATCGCTGGTCAATGCGCAGAGAGCAGAGAGTAAGAGCAGCAGTAAGAGCAGAGAAAACCGCAAGAACCTCTCCATCTCCAATGCAGAAACCTGCTCAGAGGCGCACTTGCACAGCACACAAAACTCATTGTGTCGATGATAATATCATAATAAACGTATTGTATAGTAATACACGTCGTGTATACAGTTGAATTATGACTTTTGTTTGTTCAGTGTTCTTCTCTGCTGACCTGCTGGCCATCTTTGAGGGACTGTCGGTGACTGAGAAGTACTCTCTGGTCTTCTTTGCCCGCTTCTTCACACACTCTCTCTCTTTCAGTACTACTCGTTCATGATTGAGAAGCTGGAGAGCTTCGGTCTGGAGTGCGAGTTCAAGCCTGTCATGTCTGTTCTGACTGGATGCTCTGGAGATTTCTCCTTGTCACCGAGTTCTTCTTTATGATTGAGATGATGTCTGCTGACATCTTCCTTGCAATCATTGAGAACAAGACTCTCGATGCCTCGGTGTATGTGGAGTTCCGCACTGAGATGTGTGCCTATTACAACACCCTCAATGACGAGCAGAAGGACCTTTTCCACAAGTGCAACCCCGAATTCTTCACCACTTTCGGAGGTGAGAGAGAGAGAGAGAGAGAGAGAGAGAGAGAGAGAGAGACGCTTTCCTATTCAGAGTGCCCCGTGCCTACTGTGCTTCCTGAGATCGAGACTACTGTGTGGCAGCCAACGCACGGCACGCAATATGCTGAATTGTACCTAGCCGATAAACTATTTGTAAAGTACGTTTCATGGATAATTTAATGGATCTTCTACTTGCATAATTTAATTTATGGGCCAGTGCCACAAACGTACCACATCTCTTCCTCTTTCTATCTATTCTCTTTTGAACTGATCGCTTTGAACAGTTTGTATGAGTGATTTTGATTGTGTGACGCAAGTTTTTCTGTAATAAATTCATTCATTGATCACATACAAAAAAACTTTCATCACTCACAGAAAACAATGGCAACAATACGACTACTGTGACGCGTAGCCAAAACTAACATACACGTAGGCACAATCACTACATCAATACATGAACCGATATGTCACATTCACAATGAGCAACACTATCCGAACTACAGTACTCCCTCAGTCACAGTATGGCTAGAAGTAGGGGTTGATCATTTGGAATGGAGGCGGCTTCCCCTTTCCGACGGGAGCATTCTGCCAGCACAACACCCGGCCACCACTCTGCGCGCAGAAAAGGCGACGGCCGGACGAACCAAACTCCACACTGGAACGGAAAGCTATCATCTCCCCTTCCCCCTCTCTCACCTGATCACTGGATCCATGTAGGTGTCGTGTTGGATGGTGCGCACGTGGGTGAGACACCACATCTCGTACAGTCTGAATGTTCCTCTCCCTCCCTCCTCCCTCTCTCTTTCTCTCTCTTTCTCTCTCTCACTCTCTCTCTCTTTCTTTCTTTCTCTCCCTCCCTCCCCCCTCTCTCCCTCTCTCCCTACCTGATACTTCCATCGTGCATACCGACCGCGGCGCAGTTGACAGCCGCCCCCTCTGGCTGGTCTGTCATAGCCACACAAGTTATCGGCACGTCCGTCTCAAAACACGACAATCAACCAGCAAGAAAGAGTATCAATTGAAATATACATACGTACGATAAGTTTCACAACATGCTAGTAGGTCAACAATTGTATAGCTGTACAATTCCATTATTAGGCCCTATATATGTATGTATTTACGTTTCATCCAGACACTATATTGCGAATAGCGCAACATGAAGCAATAAGCAATTCTTAAACTCAATATCTCACAACGTCACAACCCAAACCACAAACATTTGTGCACTTTGTTTACGCATCATTCGAATAGATCATGTAACCACTACAACTCCACGTGCCCCTCTTTCTCCACCCACCTGTGCCTCTCCTGCCAGTCTGCCGGTGCAGGTGTTGAGTCTGATTCGACTGCCGCTCGCGTCGTGCCACACTGTGAGCAGGTCGGCCGACACGCGAGAGAAACACAGGAGGGCGACCGACGAGCAGACGGCGGGCAGCGAGAGCAGCAGGCGGCTAGAAACGGACATCTTTCTAGAGTTACAATAAAACCCAGAACTACGTTTCACTTTCATGCAAAACCATACATCTTTCACTTGAGTTACAATAAAACAACTCCGTTTCACATGATTATCTACATAGCACTGAACAGTCATGCAAACGATTTTCCACAAACTCGATACGGACCTGGTGGTGTCCCAGAGACAGACGATTCCCTTGACGTCTCCAGTGGCGGCGAGTGAGAAGGGGTCACAGATGGCGAGCGAGCCGACGGCGCATTGGTGCGCCAGCAGGCGACCGCACTCCCGCCACACAGACACGCCCTGAAAGAGAGAAGGGGGTGGGGAGGGACCACTAGGACAATGACAATGCCGTTTCGTTACAAGAAACCTCATCACTAACATAACCACACACTATAGTCATCCATAATAGATCGAGCGTCTTAACATTTTCACACATGTAATCAGGTATCAGTAATGCAATAGTATGTACCCCTCCACCCACCCCCACTCCGGCGGTCACTTCGTACACGGCGACTATGCCGTTCGAGTGACTCGTCCACACGGTCGACGTAGACGCGCAGTGCTCCATGCACACCACCTGAAAGGGCTGACCATCTAAGTATTACTAAACACTTTCGTGTGATTTGTGATAGACTACTAACTTTCACTAACTTTCACTGAGTAAGTTACATGATTGTTAATGAAAGTTATATTAGTGAGTATGGACAACATACAGTCCTCAATACTATTCCAGCCCATTCCCCATTGTAGGATTGTGAGTGCTACCAGATCATGCTAGGCTGATATGTACAGACACCACTTAAAGGATTTATCCGGACAATGTAATCTTACATATTTCTTTATCTTGCACGAGTTGTTAAAAACCCGTATAAATTATTTTTATCTTGCCTGATCTTTAGGATGGGGTCTCTTTTGTTCTCGTCAATGAAACCGTTTTTTGAAATGGTATGAACGTGGAAAAATTCTTTGTATTTTCAGCAATTTTTCTGCGCAAACAGTGAAGGGTGCAGGAATGAGGAGAAAGAATGAAGGGAATAAACTGACAAACGGAACCCACCTCTGCCCCCTCCTTTACCCTCATCGCGTTGACCCATGGAGTGCTGGTGGGTCGTATGGCCCTGGCCCTCACCACGCCGTCCCTCCACTGCCAGCCCACCGACCACAACTGCTCCGACGACGCTGCAACACAACAATTCTGATTTATCAGAAACGAAAAGTCTGTTCCGAACTCTTTTTGCAATTGCATCGGCGTTCAACAGAGTCGGTTTTAACAAAAAGTTATGATTTGATTATAATAATCACTAACCTCCTGCAGCAATGACTATACAGTCGCGACTGCAGCCGGCCACTTGGCCATCCGGGAAACGAACGAGGCGGGAGAGACGGTCACTGGGAGGGAGAGATAGAGAGGGAGCGAGAGAGGGAGCGAGAGAGAGAGAGAGAGAGGAGAGAGAGAGGAGAGAGAGGCACCCACCTCGGAGCCGTCTTCACAGACAGGACGCACTCGGGCGCGCCTCCGGTGGGAGAACCAGCATAGTCGCCCCACCTGCAACACAGACACATACGTTTCACAACATCCACAAGTCGATCGACGTGCAATGGGTTAGCCTTCCGACGTCGCAATGATAGAATACTGATGAATACGTTAACTCTCATTCAACACAACGTACCTTACCCCGGTTACCCTTCCAGCGGGCGCGTCCGCCGTGCCGCCTGCCACTCCCCCCAGATGGGGCTGGTGGGGCGCGTGCAGCAGCTGGCGAGGCATCTGCCCGTAGCTGCGCACCATCGCCCGCACTGCCGACACCGCCACCTGCAACAGCCATTGGACGAAACACACCCAAACCCTGCCTGTTCTATTAATTGCATAATTCTCTCATCGGTATGCGTCATTTCTTCTGCCAGAGATAATTCGTCTACCGCGAATACGGGGGACGCACTATACGTTGATATATGATTGAAATCGGGGCAGTCAATCAATACCATCGAATCAATGTTGCACGAATCATATCGAGAATATGTTTCGTGTAACACACGTGTTCACAAAATGGGCCCAAAACAATAATCGATTGAAATCCCTTGGAAACCAATCCCCGCCCCACCTCATCGTCCATACTGTCAATGTCGAGCCCTCCAGCATAGGTGGCCGGATGGAAGACGTTGAGGGCCTGGCGCGCCGCTGGACCAGTCTGCTTGTACCTGCAATAATATCATCATCACAACACCTAAAAAGGTAAAGGTATCCCTCGATTCAAGAGATTCACTCTGTGGAGGGGATCAAAGGAGGACTATGGCGCTACACCATAGCCCAACGATTTTCCAACGACGGGGTCTGAACCGGAGGTATTTGGAAGATGACGCGATACAATGCATTCCATCTGTATGTGTATCCCTCCCTCTCCCACCCGAATATAAGGTCGATCCACGCGTGTAGACTCGCCGTCACAGCTGCAGACTCCAGGGCCTGGCGGTGGATGAGAGTGAAGAGACGGGCGTCGCCTAGAAGCAAGCCATCTCTCTCCCCCCCCCCTCCCCCCTCTCTCACCCCCCCCCCCCCTCTCCTCTCTCCTTCTCCCCTCACCTCCCTCGCCCACCCATCGGGGCAGCTGCACCTTGTCGACCACTTGCCCCGCCTGCCTCGTTCCCATCTCCAGACAATCCCCGTTCTCCAGAAACTCCGGAAGGTAGAAGAACTCCGGAATCAGTTCCTGGAAAAGTGAATTCAGAATGTTCAACCACACAAAACAAGTTTCACACGCATGATACAATCCACTTTCTTCAAAGACACGACAATCCACAAAGGAAACAATACAGTAAAATTCAACAATTACTCATTCCCAGGCTTACCTTGAAATCAGTAGTGCTCTCACTACTGGCAAGTCGCCACGTCGCCTCGATCGAATTGAACAGACGGTCGGCGATGTCAAAGTTGTTGTCCTGAATTGATAATTTTCCCTTCCCCTTCCCTCTCTCTCTCTCTCTCTCTCTCTCTCTCTCTCTCTCTCTCAACCCCTCCCCCCCCCCCTCTCTCCCCTCCACCCACCTGATACTCGAGTGCAATCTGCGTGAATGGCGATAGTCGGACGAGGTAGTGCGTGACGATGCCGCTGTTCGAGTAGTGACTGCCGTAGTGGTACGGGCCAAAGTGCAGCGGACCGCACGACCTGTGCAACTCACACCGTCTACTCGTCTAATCATCTGGAATCTCGCGAGCCACATCCTGTTTTGCGTCCATTGGTAAAAAAGATTGGGTGTTATATGACTGCTAAACAAAATTATCTTTTAAAAGTACTTCCGTAAAAAGTGTTGTTTGTGTTAACCTGATTCAAGAAAAGCGCATGCATATATTATTAATTTTCGAAAAATCAAATCGTAAACACCTGAACATGAAAACTAACACAAACTTGCTCTTTCAAACGAATATAGAATAGTTACACGTAACATTCAGAATAATACGAGTGTTTTGTTTATTCAGTGTTTTTTTGCGGTTTATTATTTATGGTTTATCAGTAAAATAAAATGTTATTCGTGATGTTGTTTGACTCAATGTTTCAGGTATAAAAATGTCAAAAAAATAAAACATGGAATTATTCAACATTAATTATTCAAAAATTATTCAACGTTTTGAAAGAGCAAGTTTGTGTTAGTTTTCATGTTCAGGTGTTTACGATTTGATTTTTCGAAAATTAATAATATATGCATGCGCTTTTCTTGAATCAGGTTAACACAAACAACACTTTTTACGGAAGTACTTTTAAAAGATAATATATGTCCTTTTGTTGAATTTCATAGAAATTTTCTCTCTCGTCTTCATACATGTAACATGTTCTTCTCTCATTATTTCATCAATTTCATTTCAAATTTATTCGATATTTTCTCGTTCTCTCGTTCTCTCCTTCCATTCCTTCCCTCCTTCTCTCCTTCTTTCCTTCTCTCCTCCTCTCCTTTCCTCCTTCTCTCCTCCCATTCCTTCCCTCCTTCTCTCCTTCTCCCCTTCTCTCCTCCTCTCCTCCTCTCCTTCCCTCCTTCCTTCCTTCCCTCCTTCTTTCCTTCTCTCTTTCTCTCGTTCTCTCTTTCTCTCGTTCTCTCTTTCTCTCGTTCTCTCGTTATCCCTTTCTCTCTTTCTCTCGTTCTCTCGTTCTCTCGTTCTCTCTTTCTCCCTTTCTCTCTTTTCTCTCTTTCTCTCGTTCTCTCTTTTCTCTCTTTTCTCTCTTTCTCTCGTTCTCTCTTTCTCTCGTTCTCTCGTTCTCTCGTTCTCTCGTTCTCTCGTTCTCTCCGTCTCTCCGTCTCTCCTTCTCTCCTTCCCTCCTTCCCCCCTTCTCCCTTTCTCTCTTTCTCTCGTTCTCTCGTTCTCTCGTTATCTAGTTCTCTCGTTATTTCGTTTTCTCGTTCTCTCGTTCTCTCGTTCTCTCGTTCTCTCGTTCTCTCGTTCTCTCGTTCTCTCGTTCTCTCGTTCTCGCGTGTCTCCTTCTCTTCTTCTCTCCTTCCCTCCTTCCCTCCTTCTCCCTTTCTCTTTTTCTCTAGTTTTCCAGTTCTCTCTTTCTCTCGTTCTCTCTTTCTCTCTTTCTCTCTTTCTCTCGTTCTCTCGTTCTCTCGTTCTCTCGTTCTCTCGTTTCTCGTTCTCTCGTTCTCTCGTTTTCTCCGTCTCTCCGTCTCTCCTTCTCTTCTTCCCTCCTTCCCTCCTACCACCCTCCTTCTCTCTTTCTCTCGTTCTCTCGTTCTCTAGTTATATCGTTCTCTCTTTCTTTCGTTCTCTCTTTCTCTTGTTCTCTCTTTCTCTCGTTTTCTCGTTCTCTCGTTCTCTCGTTCTCTCGTTCTCTCTTTATCTCGTTCTCTCTTTCTATCCTTCTCTCGGTCTCTCGTTCTCTCGTTCTCTCGTTCTCTCCGTCTCTCCTTCTCTTCTTCCCTCCTTCTCTCCTTCTCTCTTTCTCTCTTTCTCTCGTTCTCTATTTCTCTCGTTATATCGTTATATCGTTCTCTCTTTCTCTCGTTCTCTCGTGCTCTCGTTTTCTCGTTCTCTCGTTCTCTCGTTGTCTCGTTGTCTCGTTGTCTCGTTCTCTCGTTGTCTCGTTCTCTCCTTCTTTCCTTCCCTCCTTCCCGCCTTCTCACTTTCTCTCTTTCTCTCGTTCTCTAGTTCTCTCGTTATATCGTTCTCTCTTTCACTCGTTTTCTCTTTCTATCGGTTTCTCTTTCTCTCGTTCTCTCATTATCTCTTTCTCTCTTTCTCTCTTTCTCTCTTCTCTCTCTCTCTTTCTCTCTTTCTCTCTTTCTCTCTTTCTCTCTTTCTCTCTTTCTCTTTTTTCTCTAGTTCTCTCCTTCTCTCCTTCTCTTCTTCTCTCCATCCCTCCTTCCCTCCTTCTCCCTTTCTCTCTTTCTCTCGTTCTCTAGCTCTCTCGTTATATCGTTCTCTCTTTCTCTCGTTTTCTCTTTCTCTCGTTTTCTCGTTTTCTCGTTCTCTCTTTCTCTCTTTCTCTTCTTCCCTCCTTCCCTCCTCCTCCCATTCTCTCTTTCTCTCGTTCTCTAATTCTCTCGTTATATCGTTCTCGCTTTCTCTCGTTCTCTCTTTATCTCTTTCTCTCTTTCTCTCTTTCTTTCGTTCTCTAGTTCTCTCGTTCTCTCTTTCTATCCTTCTCTTCTTCTCTCCATCCCTCCTTCCCTCCTTCTCCCTTTCTCTCTTTCTCTCGTTCTCTAGCTCTCTCGTTCTCTTTTTATATCTTTCTCTCTTTCTCTCGTTCTCTATTTCTCTCGTTATATCGTTATATCGTTCTCTCTTTCTCTCGTTCTCTCGTGCTCTCGTTTTCTCGTTCTCTCGTTCTCTCGTTGTCTCGTTGTCTCGTTGTCTCGTTCTCTCGTTGTCTCGTTCTCTCCTTCTTTCCTTCCCTCCTTCCCGCCTTCTCACTTTCTCTCTTTCTCTCGTTCTCTAGTTCTCTCGTTATATCGTTCTCTCTTTCACTCGTTTTCTCTTTCTATCGGTTTCTCTTTCTCTCGTTCTCTCATTATCTCTTTCTCTCTTTCTCTCTTTCTCTCTTTCTCTCTTTCTCTCTTTCTCTCTTTCTCTCTTTCTCTCTTTCTCTCTTTCTCTCTTTCTCTTTTTTCTCTAGTTCTCTCCTTCTCTCCTTCTCTTCTTCTCTCCATCCCTCCTTCCCTCCTTCTCCCTTTCTCTCTTTCTCTCGTTCTCTAGCTCTCTCGTTATATCGTTCTCTCTTTCTCTCGTTTTCTCTTTCTCTCGTTTTCTCGTTTTCTCGTTCTCTCTTTCTCTCTTTCTCTTCTTCCCTCCTTCCCTCCTCCTCCCATTCTCTCTTTCTCTCGTTCTCTAATTCTCTCGTTATATCGTTCTCGCTTTCTCTCGTTCTCTCTTTATCTCTTTCTCTCTTTCTCTCTTTCTTTCGTTCTCTAGTTCTCTCGTTCTCTCTTTCTATCCTTCTCTTCTTCTCTCCATCCCTCCTTCCCTCCTTCTCCCTTTCTCTCTTTCTCTCGTTCTCTAGCTCTCTCGTTCTCTTTTTATATCTTTCTCTCTTTCTCTGGTTCTCTCGTTCTCTCGTTCTCTCTTTCTATCCTTCTCTCGTTCTCTCGTTCTCTCGTTCTCTCCGTCTCTCCTTCCCTCCTTCCCTCCTCTCTTTTTCTCCTTTTCTCTCGTTATATCGTTCTCTCGTTCTCTCGTTCTCTCGTTCTCTCGTTCTCTCGTTCTCTCGTTCTCTCTTTCTCTCTCCCCTTACTAAATTCCTACTGATCGCAGCCACCAAAGTACATCTGTCTCTCTCCAAACAGCGTGCTCTCTCGCGTGCTCTCGCGCTCGCCCGCCAGCAGAGGGCTAGCTATCAGCTAGCGTGACTGGAAACGACACCCACCCACCCACCCACCCACACGCTGGCCTTTCGCCTAGTGCGAGTGCGAGATTGCTCATAACTTCTTTCGGAGAAAAGATACAAAGATGCCGTCAATTAGTGATCTGCCCTATGGAACCGTGCGAATCTAACTAACATAAATTGGAAGACTTCACATTGTTGCTAACATGTCCTTTGGATATCGCTACTTGAAAATTCTGGCGCGAGCCTTATTTTAACCCAAGAGAGAGGGCGCTGCGCGCCCTCTCTAATTGTTCGAGAAAATTTCACACGCATATACAATAATGAAATTGATGAACAACCCATGGTGTCCCGTCCTTTCTCCTCTCCCTCGCCTTGTCAACCTTGCCCACCTGTCCTGTCTGGCTGTCTCTGCTGCGAGGCAGTCGTACGTACTCTGGTAGTGCGCCTCCATCTTCCGATCCTGCACCGCCATCGGACGCCACAGGTTCCTCAATCACAAGTCATCGTCATCGTATAAATCCAAAATTCAGCCAGCATACGCTTCAACCGCAACCCTTATACCACACCGTCTCTGTAAGAATCGGACGAGGTGGTTACTAGGAGCCATGTCGGCGCATACAAGAATTATCAAAGGTCCTCTACAAGATGTATAGGGTCGTTTTTGTCAAATATGCAAATTTGGCCCATTAAGGGACCACTACCTCAAATCGGTCAATTTTTGCCAAAACACTTTAAATAGGAGCTCGTTCGATTCCTTATCAGATTCTAAGAACTTTTTCATATAAAATGTTTTTCGAAAAAAATAAGTTCAAAAAAGTTATGATCAAAAAAATGAAAAATTTGCATATTTTCGATTTTTTTGAAAATGTTGCTGACCTGAGAAGCAAGAATAATTAGCACCATTTGAAAGAGCGTGTTTTGTTTGGTCTACATGATTTTTATGAAGAAAATCAATCCTGACATCATCTGCCATCCAGACGGTTGAAAGTGGTCCGGAAAGCGATTATTCGGCATTTTTCGATTTTTCGCCCTGTGTCACTGCGAAGAAGCAAAAAGCAAATACACCATGATAATCTACGCACTTTGTTTAGTATATGGACATGTTTTCATGAAAATCTATCATGACGTCATCTGTCATCTGCCATGCCTGCAAACTTGTCCGGACCACTTTCAACCGTCTGATGGAAGATGACGTCATGATAGATTTTCATGAAAACACGTCCACATACTAAACAAAGTGCGTGGATTATCATGGTGTGTTTGCTTTTTGCTTCTTCGCAGTGACATAGGGCGAAAAATCGAAAAACGCCGAATAATCGATGTTTGGACCACTTGCAACCGTCTGGATGGCAGATGACGTCATGATAGATTTTCATGAAAACACGTCCACATACTAAACAAAGTGCGTAAATTATCATGGTGTGTTTGCTTTTTGCTTCTTCGCAGTGACACAGGGCGAGAAATCGAAAAACGCAGAATAATCGCTTTCCGGACCACTTTCAACCGTCTGGATGGCAGATGATGTCAGGATTGATTTTCTTCATAAAAATCATGTAGACCAAACAAAACACGCTCTTTCAAATGGTGCTGATTATTCTTGCTTCTCAGGTCAGCAACATTTTCAAAAAAATCGAAAATATGCAAATTTTTCATTTTTTTGATCATAACTTTTTTGAACTTATTTTTTTCGAAAAACATTTTATATGAAAAAGTTCTTAGAATCTGATAAGGAATCGAACGAGCTCTTATTTAAAGTGTTTTGGCAAAAATTGACCGATTTGAGGTAGTGGTCCCTTAATGGGCCAAATATGCATATTTGACAAAAACGACCCTATACATCTTGTAGAGGACCTTCGATAATCTTTGTATGCGCCGGCATAGCTCCTAGTAACCACATGCCCAAAAAGTGTCCGATTCTTACAGAGACGGTGTGATACTATAGCTGACTGCCACGATAATTTTAGCAAACAACTTTTCTTCTCTCAATCAATCAATCAATCAATCAATCTTCCTCAACATTACTCACCTATAGCTCCTGGCATCAGTCAGATCGAGCTGCGGACTGGAATAGTCAGCCAGGACGAATGGGAAGACCGGGTACTGCATGAGGTCGTTGAATGAGCGGCCAGCCAGCTTGTTCACACACATCAGGTACCTCAACATGACACAATACTCCTTCAATTGATATGGAAAATTATCAAACGATTTCCTAAAAACGAACTCAAACATCGTTTTAAAAAGTACGCACTGGAAATTGGTGGTGTCTCCCTGTCTCCAGGCAGCGGTGGCGGCAGCGAGCTGCTGGTCAGTGGAGAGGAAGAGACGATCCAGACCGAGAGCACACAGCTGCGACTTGAACAGCGCACGCTTCTGGAAACACATGCATAGGCGGGAATCTGATTAGGAAAACATAGATACATTCGATATACTTTGCTCTGCTCAATCAATCTTCTCTCTTCTCGCGATTGCAGAGAGAGTGCCAGAAAAGAGAGAGCGCAGATTGTGTCGCGTGCTCAAAAGCCGCACGTTGAGGCGCAAGCGCGCTCATATTCTGACTACAACAAATGAACGGATCGCAGGGTGGATGAAACAACACTACAAATACCCATAATGCTTTCCCTTTCCCCTCCCACCTCAGTGCTCTGGAATACGACGAGATGGCTGCTGCCCTCGGTGGTGAACCACTCCACTGCCACGTCTTGCAGGAGGTGGTTGCGCTCCGTCATCTCAGACAACTGCAACGGAGAACGTCTCTGTCTGTCTGTCTCTCCGACTCCCTCTCCCCTCCCTCTTTCTCCCTCTTTCTCTCTCTCTCTCTCTCTTCTCTTTCTCTCCCCCTCCCCCCTCTCTCCTACCTGACTGAACCTCCAGCTCGCCGACACGACTTCCGACGACACAACACCCTTCTGGAAAACGTGGCAAATGATGAAACTTTGGGTGAAATGGAAACCCGATGCACACTTCTCTCTCCTCTCTCCTCTTTTCTCTCTCCACTCTCCTCTCACTCACCTGCGTGCTCTTGGCCGAGTGTCCAACAAAGTGTATGGCCTTCTCGCCGATCAGCAACTCGCCCGCGCACTCGGTCGCAGTCGACACCAGAATCGCCTACGACGGGATGCCCATATTATCCCTCCCTCTTTCTTCCTCCTTCTCTCTTTCTCTCTCCATCTCTCTCTCCATCTCTCCCTCCCTCTCTCACCTCCAGATAGCACACCACGAGCCCGTCGACCGCCAGTTGTTCCCCGCCCACCCGCGCTGCCGAGCCCGCCTGCATCGAAACATTCATACGTCGAAAATCAATTTCATGTTGTATTTTGGGGGACACTCAAATTAGAATCTAACCATTTAACATCATCGATAAACAATCTCACCAATAGATTAGCAAGAGGATGTTCGTAGCTGGACTGCTCAATCTGGCTGCGACGCGGCTCACTGGAAGAGGACAGTCATCTCCATTCTCTCTCTCTCTCTCACTCTCCCTCTCTCTCTCCCACTCACCGGAAGAACCTCCTCTCGAACGGGTACTCGTACACCCGCATCCGCCGTCTCTCTCTCGCCGGTCCCTCGGCCGAATCGAGCGCGCGCCCGATCGGATAGTGACGTGGCTCGTAGCACGCGCCCAACGGGTGACACAGCTGCGTCTGAACAGTATCACTTCATCCATTTCATCATGAATACTCTCTCTCTCTCTCTCTCTCTCTCTCGCTTCCCGTCTCCACCCACCACCATGGCCTGCCATGCCCTCTCCACTCTGACTCCCTCTCCGATCAGCTCCTTCACCCTCTTCATGTGCGTCTTCCGGGGCGTGCCCTGCTGCTCCACCACCTCGCACGTCACAGACATCGCCATCTGCAAGCGACAAGATTGTTGACTACATCGACCTTACCAGATTACATCAACATACAACTGTATAATCTCTATCTGTACTATCATGATTGTGTTGTAATATTCAGGTATACCGGTGACGGATAAATCTATGATCTTTCTGAATCGATTCTCACCTCAGCCACTTGTGCATTAGCAGTCGCCTCGCCTTCCCGGATAGCCTCCAACTTGCCGCGCAGTTGCGAGAGAATCGACTGCAATTCTCTCTCTCTCTCTCTCTCTCTCTCTCTCTCTCTCCTCCCTCCCTCCCTCCCTCCCTCTCCCACCTTCCTATGCTGTGAATACGCGTGCATCGACAGCATCTCGTCGGTGGTGAGGTTGTTGAGCGAGTCTGCATGAGACAGTAACAACAGGGCGATACTACATTACTGGGAACGGCACCATCCCAATCACTCAACCTTCATGCATTTACTTGAATTTGAATTTGAATTTGAACTTGAATCAGTTCAGCCAGTTGAATTGATTGAAATTAGGGGCGGCGCGCCAGCGCCGCCCGTTTGTTATGATCTGTGGCGCGCGCAGCGCGCCACTCCCAATCCACACGCTATTTGGCTATCATAATACAATATACTTCATTAGAGTGTGTTATGTGTTAGGGTATCATTTTGTAAGACCTATGAGTATGATTTGTTGAATAAATATCGGTTGCGGCGCCCAGAACAGCCTCTCTCTCGCTCTCTCCCGCTTTGCCACTAAACGTGTTTACGACGGCGGCGGCGGCGGCGGCGACGACGGTGTGCATCACGTAAGCTCCGCCCACTGCACTCTGCGCTTATTGGTCTCTCGGCCTCTTGCCGGTGAAAACTGATTGGCCGAGCGCATGCCCCGCCCTTCGCTCACCCACTCTCGTGTCGGATCGATCGCGCGCCGTCTCTGGCGTCTCTTGCGAGCGCACACTCTCTGCGCACTCTCTCATGTCCACTGGCGAGTGACTGGGCAGCCGGCCTGTTATCTGTATCGAACGATCTCGGCGAGAGAGAGTGTGAGAGTGAGAGAGCGCATGTTCTCTTACCGACTTGCCGGTTAGAAAACGTGCGAATTGCAGAAAGCAGGCCGGATGACGCTGTTTTGTTCTCTGTGCAACTCCTCAGTTCGAACAGTAATACCAGAAACACAGGAAAATAACCGTATAAGAAAGCTAGCTGAGTTCAGTTCAACGCACCCAGTCCGGCTATTCATGACCGAAGGTTCATTAGCTCAAAATCTGAAGATTGTCTTTCTGTGTCTAGAGAGAACAGTGAGGGTAGAAAAAGAGAGTGTTCAAGCGGAGAATAAAACACAATATGCTCTGAGAGAGAGAACGAGAGAGAGAAAGAAAAAGTGATAGAGAGGGGAGATAAAGAGGAGAGAGAAAGAGATTGAGAAAGAGAGAGATAGAAAAGGGAGAGAGAGAGAGAGAGAGAAAGAGAAGGAGAAGGAGAGATAATGAGAGTTAGGGAGTGATAGAGAGAGGAAAGAAAAAGAGAAGGGCGAGTGATAGAGAAAGAGAGAGAAAGAGAGAGAGGGGGGAAAGAGTGAGAGAGAGGGCTATTAGATATGCGAAATAGAGCGCATCAATCGTCAATGAGCGATCCGACCAGGCTGTTCGTTTCCTGATTCTGACTACGTTTTCGAAGACTCTCTAGTTTGGATACGTCAGTGTACTAGTTTTCGAAGATTTTCAAGTTCCTGACGTGACTGTTATCAGTGACTGTTACTATGTCTGTGTATTTGTGAATTGTTAATTGTGAGTATTGTAAATTGTAAGTTATTTGTATCTTTATAGCATGATATTCTGACTAGTGAGTTTGTAATATGTATTTTCGTTATCTAATGTACAAAATTTCTTCGAAATTTGAGAAAAGGACATCCATTCTCTTTCGAAAAGTACAGGAGTAAAAAGGAGTGGTTTGTTTTGATCTAATTCAACAAAAGCACATGCATATTTTTTTCTTCGCAGCTGACTAAAATTTCAAAACAAACCTGCTCTTTCTAATCGATGAAAAAAGCGAACATATGTAATTGTAATATGTACTATAATAATTTAAAATGAAAGACCTTTTTGTTGTTAAATTTTTATGCATTTGCATGCGTATATCTGATCAAAAATCACACATTTCATAGTTATGAAACATTTCATAGTACATCGTTTGAAAGAGCAGGTTTGTTTTGAAATTTTAGTCAGCTGCGAAGAAAAAAATATGCATGTGCTTTTGTTGAATTAGATCAAAACAAACCACTCCTTTTTACTCCTGTACTTTTCGAAAGAGAATGCACATATACTTGAATTTGAATGTGCCCACCCAGCCGGTGTACTCACCGGGTGTGAGGGTGTCGATGACCGAGTGGGAGGCGAGACAGCGGACGACCCGCGACGCGTCCTCCTCCAACTGACTGCGATCAGACTCATCTGCAAAGGGATGGATAATACTACACATTTTCTCGCCATCTGGTCCTGCCATCTATAACCTACACCCTCATCCTTTCTCTCTATCTCTGTCTTTCCTCTTCTCTCCCACCCCCTCTCTCTCCCTCCCTCTCTCCCCACTCACCTCCCTCTTCACCGTCTCCCAGCAAACACAGCTCGTACACTCCCAGTGACAGTGCATATTCGTAGTCCTAAACGAATAAAATCATGTATGTGAAATACGCTTCATTACTACATTATAAAATAGCGAGAATGTACCAATCAATATGCAGATCAATACGGCTGTCTATGAAACTATGCCCAGTTAGAATGTACGGGAGCTATCACTGATCTGATCGATAGTCTAGCCTAGATATCATGCACATCTCATAGAATATGTGCGACACCCTATGCAAAGTGCTTGTGCACAAAACTGTATTCCAATTTGGGAGAACTTTAGACCCCTACTGTTGAAGTGGCGGTCAGTCTATGCTTTCACGCACCAGGTTGACGCTGAGTAGTTGTGCCAGCTGTTGTCGGGTGCCGCACTCGTGGGCGAGCGCGCGAAGAAGGACGCGGCGGCGGCGCTGCGACCAAGAGACGTCACACGGGCGGCGGGACTGCAAACAGAGGAGATGGTAGGGGGTACGCCCACGGGAAGCTAGTAACTGAAGATGACAAGACTAACAACAACAGTTCAGTGTCATAATCATAAGAATACCATTACTGATCGCAAGTCAGCTGCAATTCTCAACTCTATTCCAACCCACCATTTCAGTTGCTCCTCCCCGATTCTCGCGCATCTTCTCCTGAGCCGGGAACAGGACAAAAGCCACCTGGAAACAAATAGCACACTCATGTCTACGGCTTCTTCACACTAGTTCCGCAAAACAATTACATACTACAGTACTCCAGTACAAGTACAGTAACCCACCATCTGTGCGAGTAGCACGCGGGCCTTGTCCCTGCTCGACGCGACGAGGCGCTGCCAGGCAGAGGGGGCCGAGCGGGACGACTGAAACGATATTCATATACGTTTCATAACCAGCTAAAATTGAATTTCCGAAGTAAGGGTAACGCAGCATTCATTCTAGACTTGGAGTTCCTAACAAATCATACGAGACATGTTTCAGACATGTTACACAGTTCTTTTGATTTTTACCTAGTTGTCTTGAGTTAAACTGATAAATTAATCAATAGATTTGCCACCCCACCCACCTGCTGTTCGTGTCTCTTCCACGCGGATAGCATGAAATAGAGCTGGAAGTGGAACAACATCTCCTCTTCCTCACACCTAAACAACAACAACTTCAATTTTCATATTTGCAAACTATATGTTTCAACGCTAACACAAAAGTCGACAACACGTGACAAAAACAATCACGAATACTAATTCAACACACAAATTAATGAACTAGAACCACTCACCACACAGTATCGAACACGCTGAACACGGTGGCTGCTGCATCCAGAGCCATTCCAATCCGCTCCGTCAGCACTGTGGGCGGGGCGAGAGGGGCGGGGCCGCGGCGACGCGAGAACGGAGCGCGAAGACTGCGGCGAGAGACTGAAGTTGAGACGTAAGAAGCACCAAACATTGTAGATAAATTCTCACACCTGCGTAATGTAGAAAAAACTGAAACATATAATGAAACGAAAACTTACTAGGCGCCAGATGGCTGATCTTCTCTCTGAGATTGGCAAACGAGCCAGCGATGAACGCAGCGACGGGACTCGTGCCCTCTAGAAGACCCGCCCGCTCGGCGCTGATCTCATCACAAAAGTCGATCGAACTGTAACCAATACCTCACTACAATACCACACCTCATACAAATGCGGTCAGTATCTTTGATCTTCCTCTCCTCCCTCTCTATCCCTCCCCTCCCCTCACCTCGCGCTACTGGGACTCGTACTGCCGCTGCCCCTGTCCTTCTCGAAATACAGCGAGTCGATGGAGGCGGCGGCCGACGCACTCCGGCCCTCGTCCGACAGACACGTGCGGATAGACTCCAGCCAGCAGTGCAGCAGCTCAACAAATCACCATCAATCTCCGCCCCTTTCGTCCTGTCCAGGGGCTATAGGACAGCCAGCACAATGTTCATAGCAATAATGTCCACCCACCAGGCACAGTTGTCCCCGTATCCTGGCGTGTCTGTCTCTCGCCTTGCCGTCTGCTCCCTGCCTGGCCGCCGCGCGACTCGCATCGCAGTCTGCCATCTGCAGCAGCCACACCACACGCTCACAGCACGCCATCAGAGACGGGTCGCTGAAAGAAGTCATTGTAGCATTCAATGGATAGCGTCAAAAAACACCTGTGTATGCCACATTATGACTCAATTCCTCATCATGTATAGAGTCAATATCTTCAGTCCATTCATATGTCTCCGCCCCCTTTCGCCCCGCCCACCTGAACGGGACGGTGGCGATGACGACTCGCTGTGCAAAGCGCGCCCAGCACTCCATCTGTGGAGAGATGGGAGTGGTGGTCGAGTAGATGTCAGAGTCGCTGGAATACAACACACTCTCTCCCCTCCCTCTCTCTCCCTGCTCCCTTTCTCCCCACCTCTCCGGTTCGATCTCGGCCACCCTCCTCAGCGTGCCGACCATCGCATCGGCCAGCTTGGCCGCCACCATCGCCTGCTGCAGCTGCGAGCACGAGTCGAAGATCTGAAACCACATTTAATAAAACAAATCCATAATGATTAAAAACCTGGTGGCCTATTACTGATGTATTGTAACCACAAGTGACAAATCGATACTTTGAATGCAAGATGAACCAAAGTTCATCTAAACACATTAACACAAAACATCTCAAATATTTCACAACTGAAATACAGTATACTAGCACACACGCGCACGTTGACGAGTGCATGTAAGCTAACATGCTACAATAAAAATGAACACACACACACACACACCTTGACGAGTGCGTTGGTGACGTTCCAGAAGAGGGCGACCTGGCCGGCGCTCTCCCGCCAGCACACCAGCACCGCGTGCATCGCATCGCACGAGACGCGGTCGACGGAGAGGGAGGAGAGGTGAGAGTCGTCCAGACTGCCATTAGTATACTGCTCTTCTGTCACTGCCACTTTCGGTTCTGGTAACTAGAACGACGCGCTACCTAATGATATAATGCATGACCGTCCCTCGCATTCCAAATCGACCACGTGACATATCCAATGCAATGAATACACAGTTTTTCTTACTTTCTATAGCGCGTTTATCCCCTTTTTCGCAGGAAAAAGATTTTTTCACGAAAACGCGTATCTCTAATCTCTATCCCCTGTATTGCAATTCGAAATGTTTGATTCATTGTCACAACTCACCCATCCGCCAGCCGCACCGTCTCTCCGAGCATGATGGAGAAGAGGCTGTCGGCTATGGACTGGGTGGCCCCGTGGAGGGACAGCTGCGCCGCCAGCACCTGGAAGCCCGACAGCGACAGGAACGACACCTTCGTGAACGGCGGCGCGCGCAGCTACAACCAATCATATTCGAATACACGGTATGATTCTCTTTCGAAAAGTACACGAGTAAAGAGGAGTGGTTTGTTTTGATCTAATTCAACAAAAGCACATGCATAAAATCTCTTCGCAGCTGACTAAAATTTCAAAACAAACCTGCTCTTTCGAACGATGTTTTAAAACTCTAATTGTTTTCTTGTTAGCATGTTGAGTTCAGGTATTCAGGATACTGTTAATCCCAACAAGTAACTTGCAACAAAATGTATGACACGATTATAGTGCATACTATATTTTTCATCGATCAGAAAGAGCAGGTTTGTTTTGAAATTTTAGTCAGCTGCGAAGAGATTTTATGCATGTGCTTTTGTTGAATTAGATCAAAACAAACCACTCCTCTTTACTCGTGTACTTTTCGAAAGAGAATGGATGTCCTTTTCTCAAATTTCGAAGAAATTGTTTTTCAGGTTGATGTGCCGAACATGTTATGTATACATATTCGAAACTTTAGAAAACGTATCCTGAATATGGAAACGCACTGCTTTGTCGAATCGCTCGTGCGCCTGCCAATGCCAGTCTCTCATTGACACGCGCTATTTCGCGTCTCTCTCTCTTACCCACTCACTCCGCTCCGCACACTCCCCTCCCCCCACAGTTTTCGCGCCAAAACTGGGGCGGTGGCCTGGACGGCGAGCCGACACGAGAGTGGGTGAACGAAGGGCGGGGCATGCGCTCAGCCAATCAGAGTGCGCACGCAAGAGAGCCGAGCGACCAATGAGCGCAAAGTGCAGTGGGCGGAGCTTACGTGATGCACACCGTCGTCGCCGCCGCCGTCGTAAACACGTTTAGTGGCAAAGCGGGAGAGAGCAAGAGAGGGCGGTTTTTGGATGCCGCAACCGATATTGGTTTCACGAATCATACTCATAGGTCTTACAAAGTGATATTCTAACAAATAACGCACACTAATTAAGTATATTGTATTAGAATAGAGAAATCGTGTGTGCCTTGGGAGTGGCGTGTTGCGCGCGTCACAGCTCAAAACAAACGGGCGCCGCTGCGCGCCGCCCCTAATTCTGTGTGTCTCCCAGCTCTCAGTCCTTGTGGCGTGTGGCGTGTCGTATGCACTTGTTGTATAGTCGGGAAATAGCGTTTCTGGACTTATTGATTGTTTGAGTCTACAAAATGAGCAGGCTAGCCGTACCAGGAAGTGCTCCAGCATAGCCACGGCCGCCTCTCTGACTGCGGGATCGCGCTGCTGGGACTGCATCACCACTATCGCCTGAAAGAAAAAGAACTGCCAGTTTCCTCATTGTGTTCTTCCCTATCTCCTTCATTATCAAAGAGTATGAGTGAGTGAGTGAGTGAGTGAGTGAGTGAGTGAGTGAGTGAGTGAGTGTCTTCCCCTCACCTGCCAGCTGATGAAGTCGTGTCGCATGCATGCCAGCACCGCGTCGCTCCCATTCTGCAGCACCGCCACAAGAACGCGCATCGCGCCTGTCAAAAAACATAGACATCAACAATCAATACCATGCACACCATTTTTTTCGACAATAAACAAAGCTTTCAGTATATGCAAGTCAGTCTAAAACAATCAGTGAAAACTGAAGATAGCGAAAATTTCGCTGAGTAAGAGTAACACCCATTACAATATCCAACCATCCTCTCAAGCTAACACTTTGAGAAACTCACAACTCACATAACATGACCAAACACACCGCACCTGCTCTTAGCCGCACCACCCAGTCGCACTCCTCCTTGCCCCTCTCCTCCTTCTCCTTCTCCTCCCCCTCCTCCTTCCTCGCAGGCGCCTCGTACACCAGGCCGTCCGAAGTGGAGGTGGAGGCGGACGAGTCGTGCCGAAGACCAGCCACCTAGACAATCATCGATTTGCACACTACATGTTACAGCGTTCTGTCTTCCTAGCCCGTGGAGTTACTATTGTGGATTATAATGGAAGAAAAGGAACACCCGGAGATCCACCATCGTCTATAATGGTATCTAATTCTAATGGATTATGATTGATTGATTGATGTTACAGCCATGACTTGATTAATCAACCAACCCACCAGATCAGGCAGCCCTCCTCCTCCTCCTCCTTCTGCTCCCTCCCCTCCTCCTCCTGCTCCCACCGCTCCCTCCCCTCCTCCCTTCTCCTCAAACTGTCTGCGCAGCTGGAACAGCGACGCGCCGCTCTTCCACTCTGACACCATGTGGTCTGCAAGCACATTCTAATCAGCAATCATATTTCACAAGCAAACAAGCTGATGAGATCTCATTTTGGAAGCTATAAGAAACTAACAATGTGGAAAATGTGACGAGGAAACAACCCACAACTTTTTCGACAATAAACAAATCATTCTCCTATCGTAATCCTAAGGAAACGAAGCTGATCCAATGATTCTCCTACCGTAATTATTACCCACCCTTGCCCAACACGTGCATGTACTGTCTCATCTTCCGTGCCAGTCGACTCTCGCCCAGCAACTCTCCCTCGTGCTCGCCCCGAAGGTGTTCTTCAAGGTAAAATGTAAAGGTAGCCCCCGATTCAAGAGACTTTTGAGTACTCTGCGGTGTTCTTAATCTTAAAGAAGGTGCTCTGCTTCATAACAATGTGATTGCACGTATAGTCGCCGCCTGGTGGATAGTTTCTGTTATTGCCAGCCGGGGTCAGTTGGCGAAACTCAGTTTCGAGCGAGAGAGGCCAGACAGCGCGGGCAAATGGTCGAGTGTCGCGCGGCCTCTTTGATTCGCATGCCGGCTTCTTTGATCGATATTATCGTTTGAAAGCGCGCGCTTGGGTCTCCTCACGAGTAGAAGGTAGATCGAATGCGACTAGAGGGTAGATCGATTTTCTACCGTAATATGGCGAACTATCTCCCAGAATAATATTATAGTTCAGTTCAAACCCGTCGGTATTAATGCAAACAATTCAGATGTCTCGTACTCATTATCATGAAACATATAATTCACAACACTCACAAACACGTATGATAAACTGAATGCAGTACTGCTGACTGGGGAAAGACATTCCCTCGGCGTCAGTTTACCATGATCCCTACTGATCTATGACCCTTCACTTCCTCACCGCTCCTCAGCCACCCGCTGTGTCCAGTGACTCTGTGATCGACGTAGAGGTGAGCTGCCGGGTGGGAGAGGAACACAAAGTGCCACAACTGAGCCACGCATTCCACCCTGCAATAGTGATACTGTACAAAAACAACACATGCCAAATTATTCTCCTACCGCAATCCTTAGAAAACGAAGCAGGTCAAATCATTCTCCTACCGTAATCCCAAGAGAACGAAGCAGGTCAAAGTATTCGTCTACCGTAATCCTAACCCACTCACTTGTATGGATTGCCGAGCAGCGGGGCGACGATGGTGAGCACCGCCTCGACAAACGCCTCCCCATCGGGCGGGCGACAGAACGAGGAGGGCGACTGACACAACTCGAGCAGACACTGCAAACAGTATACTCCTCGCATTCAGCGAGGAAGCACATAGAATGAACCAATAAAAATGCATATAAGTAAAACTGAATCTACAAAAAGTCTATGTCTGTGTCTGTGTCTGTGTCTCTCTTTCTTTCTTCTATTTTTGCCAACTGCTCATCCATTCCCTCCAACAGAACCGACTATCGTACACTCCTCAACTCACATCAAGCGAGCGAGCCCCTAGAATAAGTACACCAGAATCTAGAACTACAGTATACTCCTCGCATTCAGCGAGGAAGCACATAGAATGACCCAATAAAAATGCATATAAGTAAAATTGAATCTACGAAAGTCTATGTGTGTGTCTGTGTCTCTCTTTCTTTCTTCTATTTTTGCCAACTGCTCATCCATTCCCTCCAACAGAACCGACTACCGTACACTCCTCAACTCACATCAAGCGAGCGAGCCCCTAGAATAAGTACACCAGAATGTAGAACTACAGTATACTCCTCGCATTCAGCGAGGAAGCACATAGAATGACCCAACAAAAATGCATATAAGTAAAATTGAATCTACAAAAAGTCTATGTGTGTGTCTGTGTCTGTGTCTCTCTTTCTTTCTTATATTTTGCCAACTGCTCATCCATTCCCTCCAACAGAACCGACTACCGTACACTCCTCAACTCACATCAAGCGAGCGAGCCCCTAGAATAAGTACACCAGAATCTAGAACTACAGTATACTCCTCGCATTCAGCGAGGAAGCACATAGAATGACCCAATAAAATGCATATAAGTAAAATTGAATCTACAAAAAGTCTATGTGTGTGTCTGTGTCTGTGTCTCTCTTTCTTTCTTCTATTTTTGCCAACTGCTCATCCATTCCCTCCAACAGAACCGACTACCGTACACTCCTCAACTCACATCAAGCGAGCGAGCCCCTAGAATAAGTACACCAGAATCTAGAACTACAGTATACTCCTCGCATTCAGCGAGGAAGCACACAGAATGACCCAATAAAAATGCATATAAGTAAAATTGAATTTACAAAAAGTCTATGTGTGTGTCTGTGTCTGTGTCTCTCTTTCTTTCTTCTATTTTTGCCAACTGCTCATCCATTCCCTCCAACAGAACCGACTATCGTACACTCCTCAACTCACATCAAGCGAGCGAGCCCCTAGAATAAGTACACCAGAATCTAGAACTACAGTATAGTCCTCGCATTCAGCGAGGAAGCACATAGAATGACCCAATAAAAATGCATATAAGTAAAATTGAATCTACGAAAGTCTATGTGTGTGTCTGTGTCTCTCTTTCTTTCTTCTATTTTTGCCAACTGCTCATCCATTCCCTCCAACAGAACCGACTACCGTACACTCCTCAACTCACATCAAGCGAGCGAGCCCCTAGAATAAGTACACCAGAATCTAGAACTACAGTATACTCCTCGCATTCAGCGAGGAAGCACATAGAATGACCCAATAAAAATGCATATAAGTAAAATTGAATTTACAAAAAGTCTATGTGTGTGTCTGTGTCTGTGTCTCTCTTTCTTTCTTCTATTTTTGCCAACTGCTCATCCATTCCCTCCAACAGAACCGACTATCGTACACTCCTCAACTCACATCAAGCGAGCGAGCCCCTAGAATAAGTACACCAGAATCTAGAACTACAGTATACTCCTCGCATTCAGCGAGGAAGCACATAGAATGACCCAATAAAAATGCATATAAGTAAAATTGAATCTACGAAAGTCTATGTGTGTGTCTGTGTCTCTCTTTCTTTCTTCTATTTTTGCCAACTACTCATCCATTCCCTCCAACAGAACCGACTACCGTACACTCCTCAACTCACATCAAGCGAGCGAGCCCCTAGAATAAGTACACCAGAATGTAGAACTACAGTATACTCCTCGCATTCAGCGAGGAAGCACATAGAATGACCCAACAAAAATGCATATAAGTAAAATTGAATCTACAAAAAGTCTATGTGTGTGTCTGTGTCTCTCTTTCTTTCTTATATTTTGCCAACTGCTCATCCATTCCCTCCAACAGAACCGACTACCGTACACTCCTCAACTCACATCAAGCGAGCGAGCCCCTAGAATAAGTACACCAGAATCTAGAACTACAGTATACTCCTCGCATTCAGCGAGGAAGCACATAGAATGACCCAATAAAAATGCATATAAGTAAAATTGAATCTACGAAAGTCTATGTGTGTGTCTGTGTCTC
Source organism: Rhabditoides inermis (assembly GCA_963966185.1). Classification (NCBI taxonomy): domain Eukaryota; kingdom Metazoa; phylum Nematoda; class Chromadorea; order Rhabditida; family Rhabditidae; genus Rhabditoides; species Rhabditoides inermis. The sequence continues at coordinate 354,901 of CAWZYM010000123.1, read as the reverse complement.
TCTTTCTTTCTTCTATTTTTGCCAACTGCTCATCCATTCCCTCCAACAGAACCGACTACCGTACACTCCTCAACTCACATCAAGCGAGCGAGCCCCTAGAATAAGTACACCAGAATCTAGAACTACAGTATACTCCTCGCATTCAGCGAGGAAGCACATAGAATGACCCAATAAAAATGCATATAAGTAAAATTGAATTTACAAAAAGTCTATGTGTGTGTCTGTGTCTGTGTCTCTCTTTCTTTCTTCTATTTTTGCCAACTGCTCATCCATTCCCTCCAACAGAACCGACTATCGTACACTCCTCAACTCACATCAAGCGAGCGAGCCCCTAGAATAAGTACACCAGAATCTAGAACTACAGTATACTCCTCGCATTCAGCGAGGAAGCACATAGAATGACCCAATAAAAATGCATATAAGTAAAATTGAATCTACGAAAGTCTATGTGTGTGTCTGTGTCTGTGTCTCTCTTTCTTTCTTCTATTTTTGCCAACTGCTCATCCATTCCCTCCAACAGAACCGACTACCGTACACTCCTCAACTCACATCAAGCGAGCGAGCCCCTAGAATAAGTACACCAGAATCTAGAACTACAGTATACTCCTCGCATTCAGCGAGGAAGCACATAGAATGACCCAATAAAAATGCATATAAGTAAAATTGAATTTACAAAAAGTCTATGTGTGTGTCTGTGTCTCTCTTTCTTTCTTCTATTTTTGCCAACTGCTCATCCATTCCCTCCAACAGAACCGACTATCGTACACTCCTCAACTCACATCAAGCGAGCGAGCCCCTAGAATAAGTACACCAGAATCTAGAACTACAGTATACTCCTCGCATTCAGCGAGGAAGCACATAGAATGACCCAATAAAAATGCATATAAGTAAAATTGAATCTACGAAAGTCTATGTGTGTGTCTGTGTCTCTCTTTCTTTCTTCTATTTTTGCCAACTGCTCATCCATTCCCTCCAACAGAACCGACTACCGTACACTCCTCAACTCACATCAAGCGAGCGAGCCCCTAGAATAAGTACACCAGAATCTAGAACTACAGTATACTCCTCGCATTCAGCGAGGAAGCACATAGAATGACCCAATAAAAATGCATATAAGTAAAATTGAATTTACAAAAAGTCTATGTGTGTGTCTGTGTCTGTGTCTCTCTTTCTTTCTTCTATTTTTGCCAACTGCTCATCCATTCCCTCCAACAGAACCGACTATCGTACACTCCTCAACTCACATCAAGCGAGCGAGCCCCTAGAATAAGTACACCAGAATGTAGAACTACAGTATACTCCTCGCATTCAGCGAGGAAGCACATAGAATGACCCAACAAAAATGCATATAAGTAAAATTGAATCTACAAAAAGTCTATGTGTGTGTCTGTGTCTCTCTTTCTTTCTTATATTTTGCCAACTGCTCATCCATTCCCTCCAACAGAACCGACTACCGTACACTCCTCAACTCACATCAAGCGAGCGAGCCCCTAGAATAAGTACACCAGAATCTAGATTTACAGTATACTCCTCGCATTCAGCGAGGAAGCACATAGAATGACCCAATAAAATGCATATAAGTAAAATTGAATCTACAAAAAGTCTATGTGTGTGTCTGTGTCTGTGTCTCTCTTTCTTTCTTCTATTTTTGCCAACTGCTCATCCATTCCCTCCAACAGAACCGACTATCGTACACTCCTCAACTCACATCAAGCGAGCGAGCCCCTAGAATAAGTACACCAGAATCTAGAACTACAGTATACTCCTCGCATTCAGCGAGGAAGCACATAGAATGACCCAATAAAAATGCATATAAGTAAAATTGAATCTACAAAAAGTCTATGTGTGTGTCTGTGTCTGTGTCTCTCTTTCTTTCTTCTATTTTGCCAACTGCTCATCCATTCCCTCCAACAGAACCGACTACCGTACACTCCTCAACTCACATCAAGCGAGCGAGCCCCTAGAATAAGTACACCAGAATCTAGAACTACAGTATACTCCTCGCATTCAGCGAGGAAGCACATAGAATGACCCAATAAAAATGCATATAAGTAAAATTGAATTTACAAAAAGTCTATGTGTGTGTCTGTGTCTCTCTTTCTTTCTTCTATTTTTGCCAACTGCTCATCCATTTCCTCCAACAGAACCGACTATCGTACACTCCTCAACTCACATCAAGCGAGCGAGCCCCTAGAATAAGTACACCAGAATCTAGAACTACAGTATACTCCTCGCATTCAGCGAGGAAGCACATAGAATGACCCAATAAAAATGCATATAAGTAAAATTGAATCTACGAAAGTCTATGTGTGTGTCTGTGTCTCTCTTTCTTTCTTCTATTTTTGCCAACTGCTCATCCATTCCCTCCAACAGAACCGACTACCGTACACTCCTCAACTCACATCAAGCGAGCGAGCCCCTAGAATAAGTACACCAGAATCTAGAACTACAGTATACTCCTCGCATTCAGCGAGGAAGCACATAGAATGACCCAATAAAAATGCATATAAGTAAAATTGAATTTACAAAAAGTCTATGTGTGTGTCTGTGTCTGTGTCTCTCTTTCTTTCTTCTATTTTTGCCAACTGCTCATCCATTCCCTCCAACAGAACCGACTATCGTACACTCCTCAACTCACATCAAGCGAGCGAGCCCCTAGAATAAGTACACCAGAATCTAGAACTACAGTATACTCCTCGCATTCAGCGAGGAAGCACATAGAATGACCCAATAAAAATGCATATAAGTAAAATTGAATCTACGAAAGTCTATGTGTGTGTCTGTGTCTCTCTTTCTTTCTTCTATTTTTGCCAACTGCTCATCCATTCCCTCCAACAGAACCGACTACCGTACACTCCTCAACTCACATCAAGCGAGCGAGCCCCTAGAATAAGTACACCAGAATCTAGAACTACAGTATACTCCTCGCATTCAGCGAGGAAGCACATAGAATGACCCAATAAAAATGCATATAAGTAAAATTGAATTTACAAAAAGTCTATGTGTGTGTCTGTGTCTGTGTCTCTCTTTCTTTCTTCTATTTTTGCCAACTGCTCATCCATTCCCTCCAACAGAACCGACTATCGTACACTCCTCAACTCACATCAAGCGAGCGAGCCCCTAGAATAAGTACACCAGAATGTAGAACTACAGTATACTCCTCGCATTCAGCGAGGAAGCACATAGAATGACCCAACAAAAATGCATATAAGTAAAATTGAATCTACAAAAAGTCTATGTGTGTGTCTGTGTCTCTCTTTCTTTCTTATATTTTGCCAACTGCTCATCCATTCCCTCCAACAGAACCGACTACCGTACACTCCTCAACTCACATCAAGCGAGCGAGCCCCTAGAATAAGTACACCAGAATCTAGATTTACAGTATACTCCTCGCATTCAGCGAGGAAGCACATAGAATGACCCAATAAAATGCATATAAGTAAAATTGAATCTACAAAAAGTCTATGTGTGTGTCTGTGTCTGTGTCTCTCTTTCTTTCTTCTATTTTTGCCAACTGCTCATCCATTCCCTCCAACAGAACCGACTATCGTACACTCCTCAACTCACATCAAGCGAGCGAGCCCCTAGAATAAGTACACCAGAATCTAGAACTACAGTATACTCCTCGCATTCAGCGAGGAAGCACATAGAATGACCCAATAAAAATGCATATAAGTAAAATTGAATCTACAAAAAGTCTATGTGTGTGTCTGTGTCTGTGTCTCTCTTTCTTTCTTCTATTTTGCCAACTGCTCATCCATTCCCTCCAACAGAACCGACTACCGTACACTCCTCAACTCACATCAAGCGAGCGAGCCCCTAGAATAAGTACACCAGAATCTAGAACTACAGTATACTCCTCGCATTCAGCGAGGAAGCACATAGAATGACCCAATAAAAATGCATATAAGTAAAATTGAATTTACAAAAAGTCTATGTGTGTGTCTGTGTCTCTCTTTCTTTCTTCTATTTTTGCCAACTGCTCATCCATTTCCTCCAACAGAACCGACTATCGTACACTCCTCAACTCACATCAAGCGAGCGAGCCCCTAGAATAAGTACACCAGAATCTAGAACTACAGTATACTCCTCGCATTCAGCGAGGAAGCACATAGAATGACCCAATAAAAATGCATATAAGTAAAATTGAATCTACGAAAGTCTATGTGTGTGTCTGTGTCTCTCTTTCTTTCTTCTATTTTTGCCAACTGCTCATCCATTCCCTCCAACAGAACCGACTACCGTACACTCCTCAACTCACATCAAGCGAGCGAGCCCCTAGAATAAGTACACCAGAATCTAGAACTACAGTATACTCCTCGCATTCAGCGAGGAAGCACATAGAATGACCCAATAAAAATGCATATAAGTAAAATTGAATTTACAAAAAGTCTATGTGTGTGTCTGTGTCTGTGTCTCTCTTTCTTTCTTCTATTTTTGCCAACTGCTCATCCATTCCCTCCAACAGAACCGACTATCGTACACTCCTCAACTCACATCAAGCGAGCGAGCCCCTAGAATAAGTACACCAGAATCTAGAACTACAGTATACTCCTCGCATTCAGCGAGGAAGCACATAGAATGACCCAATAAAAATGCATATAAGTAAAATTGAATCTACGAAAGTCTATGTGTGTGTCTGTGTCTCTCTTTCTTTCTTCTATTTTTGCCAACTGCTCATCCATTCCCTCCAACAGAACCGACTACCGTACACTCCTCAACTCACATCAAGCGAGCGAGCCCCTAGAATAAGTACACCAGAATCTAGAACTACAGTATACTCCTCGCATTCAGCGAGGAAGCACATAGAATGACCCAATAAAATGCATATAAGTAAAATTGAATTTACAAAAAGTCTATGTGTGTGTCTGTGTCTCTCTTTCTTTCTTCTATTTTTGCCAACTGCTCATCCATTCCCTCCAACAGAACCGACTATCGTACACTCCTCAACTCACATCAAGCGAGCGAGCCCCTAGAATAAGTACACCAGAATCTAGAACTACAGTATACTCCTCGCATTCAGCGAGGAAGCACATAGAATGACCCAATAAAAATGCATATAAGTAAAATTGAATCTACGAAAGTCTATGTGTGTGTCTGTGTCTCTCTTTCTTTCTTCTATTTTTGCCAACTGCTCATCCATTCCCTCCAACAGAACCGACTACCGTACACTCCTCAACTCACATCAAGCGAGCGAGCCCCTAGAATAAGTACACCAGAATCTAGAACTACAGTATACTCCTCGCATTCAGCGAGGAAGCACATAGAATGACCCAATAAAAATGCATATAAGTAAAATTGAATTTACAAAAAGTCTATGTGTGTGTCTGTGTCTGTGTCTCTCTTTCTTTCTTCTATTTTTGCCAACTGCTCATCCATTCCCTCCAACAGAACCGACTATCGTACACTCCTCAACTCACATCAAGCGAGCGAGCCCCTAGAATAAGTACACCAGAATCTAGAACTACAGTATACTCCTCGCATTCAGCGAGGAAGCACATAGAATGACCCAATAAAAATGCATATAAGTAAAATTGAATCTACGAAAGTCTATGTGTGTGTCTGTGTCTCTCTTTCTTTCTTCTATTTTTGCCAACTGCTCATCCATTCCCTCCAACAGAACCGACTACCGTACACTCCTCAACTCACATCAAGCGAGCGAGCCCCTAGAATAAGTACACCAGAATGTAGAACTACAGTATACTCCTCGCATTCAGCGAGGAAGCACATAGAATGACCCAACAAAAATGCATATAAGTAAAATTGAATCTACAAAAATCTATGTGTGTGTCTGTGTCTCTCTTTCTTTCTTATATTTTGCCAACTGCTCATCCATTCCCTCCAACAGAACCGACTACCGTACACTCCTCAACTCACATCAAGCGAGCGAGCCCCTAGAATAAGTACACCAGAATCTAGATTTACAGTATACTCCTCGCATTCAGCGAGGAAGCACATAGAATGACCCAATAAAAATGCATTTAAGTAAAATTGAATCTACAAAAAGTCTATGTGTGTGTCTGTGTCTGTGTCTCTCTTTCTTTCTTCTATTTTGCCAACTGCTCATCCATTCCCTCCAACAGAACCGACTACCGTACACTCCTCAACTCACATCAAGCGAGCGAGCCCCTAGAATAAGTACACCAGAATCTAGAACTACAGTATACTCCTCGCATTCAGCGAGGAAGCACATAGAATGACCCAATAAAAATGCATATAAGTAAAATTGAATCTACAAAAAGTCTATGTGTGTGTCTGTGTCTCTCTTTCTTTCTTCTATTTTTGCCAACTGCTCATCCATTCCCTCCAACAGAACCGACTACCGTACACTCCTCAACTCACATCAAGCGAGCGAGCCCCTAGAATAAGTACACCAGAATCTAGAACTACAACTACAGTATACTCCTCGCATTCAGCGAGGAAGCACATAGCAGTATACTCCTCGCATTCAGCGAGGAAGCACATAGAATGACCCAATAAAAATGCATATAAGTAAAATTGAATCTACAAAAAGTCTATGTGTGTGTCTGTGTCTCTCTTTCTTTCTTCTATTTTTGCCAACTGCTCATCCATTCCCTCCAACAGAACCGACTACCGTAAACTCCTCAACTCACATCAAGCGAGCGAGCCCCTAGAATAAGTACACCAGAATCTAGAACTACAACTACAGTATACTCCTCGCATTCAGCGAGGAAGCACATAGCAGTATACTCCTCGCATTCAGCGAGGAAGCACATAGAATGACCCAATAAAAATGCATATAAGTAAAATTGAATCTACAAAAAGTCTATGTGTGTGTCTGTGTCTGTGTCTCTCTTTCTTTCTTCTATTTTGCCAACTGCTCATCCATTCCCTCCAACAGAACCGACTACCGTACACTCCTCAACTCACATCAAGCGAGCGAGCCCCTAGAAAAAGTACACCAGAATCTAGAACTACAGTATACTCCTCGCATTCAGCGAGGAAGCACATAGAATGACCCAATAAAAATGCATATAAGTAAAATTGAATCTACAAAAAGTCTATGTGTGTGTCTGTGTCTGTGTCTCTCTTTCTTTCTTCTATTTTGCCAACTGCTCATCCATTCCCTCCAACAGAACCGACTACCGTACACTCCTCAACTCACATCAAGCGAGCGAGCCCCTAGAATAAGTACACCAGAATCTAGAACTACAGTATACTCCTCGCATTCAGCGAGGAAGCACATAGAATGACCCAATAAAAATGCATATAAGTAAAATTGAATTTACAAAAAGTCTATGTGTGTGTCTGTGTCTGTGTCTCTCTTTCTTTCTTCTATTTTTGCCAACTGCTCATCCATTCCCTCCAACAGAACCGACTATCGTACACTCCTCAACTCACATCAAGCGAGCGAGCCCCTAGAATAAGTACACCAGAATCTAGAACTACAGTATACTCCTCGCATTCAGCGAGGAAGCACATAGAATGACCCAATAAAAATGCATATAAGTAAAATTGAATCTACGAAAGTCTATGTATGTGTCTGTGTCTCTCTTTCTTTCTTCTATTTTTGCCAACTGCTCATCCATTCCCTCCAACAGAACCGACTACCGTACACTCCTCAACTCACATCAAGCGAGCGAGCCCCTAGAATAAGTACACCAGAATCTAGAACTACAGTATACTCCTCGCATTCAGCGAGGAAGCACATAGAATGACCCAACAAAAATGCATATAAGTAAAATTGAATCTACAAAAAGTCTATGTGTGTGTCTGTGTCTGTGTCTCTCTTTCTTTCTTCTATTTTTGCCAACTGCTCATCCATTCCCTCCAACAGAACCGACTACCGTACACTCCTCAACTAACATCAAGCGAGCGAGCCCCTAGAATAAGTACACCAGAATCTAGAACTACAACTACAGTATACTAATCGCATTCAGCGAGGAAGCACATAGCAGTATACTCCTCGCATTCAGCGAGGAAGCACATAGAATGACCCAATAAAAATGCATATAAGTAAAATTGAATTTACAAAAAGTCTATGTGTGTGTCTGTGTCTGTGTCTCTCTTTCTTTCTTCTATTTTTGCCAACTGCTCATCCATTCCCTCCAACAGAACCGACTACCGTACACTCCTCAACTCACATCAAGCGAGCGAGCCCCTAGAATAAGTACACCAGAATCTAGAACTACAGTATACTCCTCGCATTCAGCGAGGAAGCACATAGAATGACCCAATAAAAATGCATATAAGTAAAATTGAATTTACAAAAAGTCTATGTGTGTGTCTGTGTCTGTGTCTCTCTTTCTTTCTTCTATTTTTGCCAACTGCTCATCCATTCCCTCCAACAGAACCGACTATCGTACACTCCTCAACTCACATCAAGCGAGCGAGCCCCTAGAATAAGTACACCAGAATCTAGAACTACAGTATACTCCTCGCATTCAGCGAGGAAGCACATAGAATGACCCAATAAAAATGCATATAAGTAAAATTGAATCTACGAAAGTCTATGTATGTGTCTGTGTCTCTCTTTCTTTCTTCTATTTTTGCCAACTGCTCATCCATTCCCTCCAACAGAACCGACTACCGTACACTCCTCAACTCACATCAAGCGAGCGAGCCCCTAGAATAAGTACACCAGAATCTAGAACTACAGTATACTCCTCGCATTCAGCGAGGAAGCACATAGAATGACCCAACAAAAATGCATATAAGTAAAATTGAATCTACAAAAAGTCTATGTGTGTGTCTGTGTCTGTGTCTCTCTTTCTTTCTTCTATTTTTGCCAACTGCTCATCCATTCCCTCCAACAGAACCGACTACCGTACACTCCTCAACTAACATCAAGCGAGCGAGCCCCTAGAATAAGTACACCAGAATCTAGAACTACAACTACAGTATACTAATCGCATTCAGCGAGGAAGCACATAGCAGTATACTCCTCGCATTCAGCGAGGAAGCACATAGAATGACCCAATAAAAATGCATATAAGTAAAATTGAATTTACAAAAAGTCTATGTGTGTGTCTGTGTCTGTGTCTCTCTTTCTTTCTTCTATTTTTGCCAACTGCTCATCCATTCCCTCCAACAGAACCGACTACCGTACACTCCTCAACTCACATCAAGCGAGCGAGCCCCTAGAATAAGTACACCAGAATCTAGAACTACAACTACAGTAGACTCCTCGCATTCAGCGAGGAAGCACATAGCAGTATACTCCTCGCATTCAGCGAGGAAGCACATAGAATGACCCAACAAAAATGCATATAAGTAAAATTGAATCTACAAAAAGTCTATGTGTGTGTCTGTGTCTCTCTTTCTTTCATCTATTTTTGCCAACTGCTCATCCATTCCCTCCAACAGAGCCGACTACCGTACACTCCTCAACTCACATCAAGCGAGCGAGCCCCTAGAATAAGTACACCAGAATCTAGAACTACAGTAAACTCCTCGCATTCAGCGAGGAAGCACATAGATTGACCCAATAAAAAACGCATATAAGTAAAATTGAATCTACAAAAAGTCTATGTGTGTGTCTGTGTCTCTCTTTCTTTCTTCTATTTTTGCCAACTGCTCATCCATTCCCTCCAACAGAACCGACTACCGTACACTCCTCAACTCACATCAAGCGAGCGAGCCCCTAGAATAAGTACACCAGAATCTAGAACTACAGTATACTCCTCGCATTCAGCGAGGAAGCACATGGAATGACCCAATAAAAATGCATATAAGTAAAATTGAATCTACAAAAAGTCTATGTGTGTGTCTGTGTCTGTGTCTCTCTTTCTTTCTTCTATTTTTGCCAACTGCTCATCTATTCCCTCCAACAGAACCGACTACCGTACACTCCTCAACTCACATCAAGCGAGCGAGCCCCTAGAATAAGTACACCAGAATCTAGAATTACAGTATACTCCTCGCATTCAGCGAGGAAGCACATAGAATGACCCAATAAAAATGCATATAAGTAAAATTGAATCTACAAAAAGTCTATGTGTGTGTCTGTGTCTCTCTTTCTTTCTTCTATTTTTGCCAACTGCTCATCCATTCCCTCCAACAGAACCGACTACCGTACACTCCTCAACTCACATCAAGCGAGCGAGCCCCTAGAATAAGTACACCAGAATCTAGAACTACAGTATACTCCTCGCATTCAGCGAGGAAGCACATGGAATGACCCAATAAAAATGCATATAAGTAAAATTGAATCTACAAAAAGTCTATGTGTGTGTCTGTGTCTGTGTCTCTCTTTCTTTCTTCTATTTTTGCCAACTGCTCATCCATTCCCTCCAACAGAACCGATTACTGTACACTCCTCAACTCACATTAAGCGAGCGAGCCCCTAGAATAAGTACACCAGAATCTAGAACTACAGTATACTCCTCGCATTCAGCGAGGAAGCACATAGAATGACCCAATAAAAATGCATATAAGTAAAATTGAATCTACAAAAAGTCTATGTGTGTGTGTGTGTGTGTGTGTGTGTGTGTGTGTGTGTGTGTGTGTCTGTGTCTGTGTCTGTGTCTATCTTTCTTTCTTCTATTTTTGCCAACTGCTCATCCATTCCCTCCAACAGAGCCGACTACCGTACACTCCTCAACTCACATCAAGCGAGCGAGCCCCTAGAATAAGTACACCAGAATCTAGAACTACAGTAAACTCCTCGCATTCAGCGAGGAAGCACATAGATTGACCCAATAAAAAACGCATATAAGTAAAATTGAATCTACAAAAAGTCTATGTGTGTGTCTGTGTCTGTGTCTCTCTTTCTTTCTTCTATTTTTGCCAACTGCTCATCCATTCCCTCCAACAGAACCGACTACCGTACACTCCTCAACTCACATCAAGCGAGCGAGCCCCTAGAATAAGTACTTACACCAGAATCTAGAACTACAGTATACTCCTCGCATTCAGCGAGGAAGCACATAGAATTTATAAGTAAAATTGAATCTACAAAAAGTCTATGTGTGTGTCTGTGTCTCTCTTTCTTTCTTCTATTTTTGCCAACTGCTCATCCATTCCCTCCAACAGAACCGACTACCGTACACTCCTCAACTCACATCAAGCGAGCGAGCCCCTAGAATAAGTACACCAGAATCTAGAACTACAGTATACTCCTCGCATTCAGCGAGGAAGCAAATAGCAGTATACTCCTCTCATTCAGCGAGGAAGCACATAGAATGACCCAATAAAAATGCATATAAGTAAAATTGAATCTACAAAAAGTCTATGTGTGTGTCTGTGTCTCTCTTTCTTTCTTCCATTTTTGCCAACTGCTCATCCATTCCCTCCAACAGAACCGACTACCGTACACTCCTCAACTCACATCAAGCGAGCGAGCCCCTAGAATAAGTACACCAGAATCTAGAACTACAGTATACTCCTCGCATTCAGCGAGGAAGCACATAGAATGACCCCAAAAAAATGCATATAAGTAAAATTGAATCTACAAAAAGTCTATGTGTGTGTCTGTGTCTCTCTTTATTTCTTCTATTTTTGCCAACTGCTCATCCATTCCCTCCAACAGAACCGACTACCGTACACTCCTCAACTCACATCAAGCGAGCGAGCCCCTAGAATAAGTACACCAGAATCTAGAACTACAGTATACTCCTCGCATTCAGCGAGGAAGCACATAGAATGACCCCAAAAAAAATGCATATAAGTAAAATTGAATCTACAAAAAGTCTATGTGTGTGTCTGTGTCTCTCTTTATTTCTTCTATTTTTGCCAACTGCTCATCCATTCCCTCCAACAGAACCGACTACCGTACACTCCTCAACTCACATCAAGCGAGCGTGCCCCTAGAATAAGTACACCAGAATCTAGAACTACAGTATACTCCTCGCATTCAGCGAGGAAGCACATAGAATGACCCAATAAAAATGCACATAAGTAAAATTGAATCTACAAAAAGTCTATGTGTGTGTCTGTGTCTCTCTTTCTTTCTTCTATTTTTGCCAACTGCTCATCCATTCCCTCCAACAGAACCGACTACTGTACACTCCTCAACTCACATCAAGCGAGCGAGCCCCTAGAATAAGTACACCAGAATCTAGAATTACAGTATACTCCTCGCATTCACCGAAGAAGCACATAGCAGTATACTTCTCGCATTCAGCGAGGAAGCACATAGAATGACCCAATAAAAATGCATATAAATAAAATTGAATCTACAAAAAGTCTATGTGTGTGTCTGTGTCTGTGTCTCTCTTTCTTTCTTCTATTTTTGCCAACTGCTCATCCATTCCCTCCAACAGAACCGACTACCGTACACTCCTCAACTCACATCAAGCGAGCGAGCCCCTAGAATAAGTACACCAGAATCTAGAACTACAGTATACTCCTCGCATTCAGCGAGGAAGCACATAGAATGGCCCAATAAAAATGCATACAAGTAAAATTGAATCTACAAAAAGTCTATGTGTGTGTCTGTGTCTGTGTCTCTCTTTCTTTCTTCTATTTTTGCCAACTGCTCATCCATTCCCTCCAACAGAACCGACTACTGTACACTCCTCAACTCACATCAAGCGAGCGAGCCCCTAGAATAAGTACTCCAGAATCTAGAACTACAGTATACTCCTCGCATTCAGCGAGGAAGCACATAGCAGTATACTCCTCGCATTCAGCGAGGAAGCACATAGAATGACCCAATAAAAATGCATATAAGTAAAATTGAATCTACAAAAAGTCTATGTTGTGTGTGTGTGTGTGTGTGTCTATCTTTCTTTCTTCTATTTTTGCCAACTGCTCGTCCATTCCCTCCAACAGAACCGACTACCGTACACTCCTCAACTCACATCAAGCGAGCTCCCCTAGACCCTTCCAATAATATGGCCAGCCGGGAGGGTTGGGGACCCCCCTTCCGGCGAAGCCGGACCCCCCACCCTTTTTACCTATGACTGCAAGACAACTATCAACACTTCAAACTTTAGAGTATCTCACTCAATCATCATAAAACTATATGATATCCCCCGTGCACGGTACGGCAGTCATCTCGTCGCATATTTTCTAGACATCATTTAATCGCATCTAGTGTCACTATCGGCCTGTGCCCTCTATCACTCTATATATGCCCCCTATGACACCATCGACCATCCCATCCCCCTCTCTCTCTCCCTACCACAGTCATCCTGGCCAACCCGCCCTCGGCGGCCAGCCTCTCCCGATTGAAGGCTGCCAGCTGGCACGTCGACTCGTCCACCAACACAGACAGCTGCTGCACCAGCCAGCAGTACACGGAGAACCTGGGAATACAAACACTAACAAAAAAAAGAAGGAAAAAGGGTGTTTTTCATTGCTTATCTGTGATTGTAGGTGTGCTCTGTCGATCCCTGATGAAGGCCTAGTGCCGAAACGTTGGATAAAAAAGTGATACTTCATTTGAAAAAAAGAAGATATCTTGAATCTTTGAATTCTAATAATCCTTGTTATCTGGTCAACTAACGTTCAGCAAAAGCAGAGCATCACGCAATGAAATTTTGTGCTTCCTTTGTGAGGCGTTAAGATAATGCTTGTTGGCTCTCTGACCTCCGACTAACCTCTCTCCCCTCCACACCTCGGCCCTTTCGAGTAGGGTGAGCAGCAGACACGGGTCCGTCAACACGGCCTGCCACGGGTCACGCACAGTCGAAGGGACACTGTGAATGGGGAGAGCATTAGACAGCATAGAGAGAGAGAGGGGAGAGAGAGAGGGAGAGAGAGAGAGAGGAGAGAGAGAGGGGAGAGAGAGAGGGAGAGAGAGAGAGAGAGGAGAGAGAGAGGGGAGAGAGAGAGGGAGAGAGAGAGAGAGGGAGGCAGACGCACCTGATCGTGGAATACAAATGCACATCGCCCGGGTGGATGTGCGGGTAGTTGACACACTCGGACAGGATCAACTAAAAAAATACATTCTTCAAATACTTTTTCCGTCTACGTTCTACACACATTCGCGTGTAAGTGACAAATTAGTCACAACTTGGTCGCATATCATGATTTTTCTTACGAAACCTACAGTACACCTGCTTGTTGCACCCTCCCTCCCCCAACCCACCTCTATCGTCTCCTCGTTGAGCACGGCCCGCTCGCTGGCCAGCACGCGCGCGATCACACGAGAGATGCGCAAGGAACAAGCACTGAACACATACCTTGTCCATACATATTCAGAACTTGAACACTTCCCGCCATGTTCTTTCCACCCACCGTCCACTCATCTCCCCTCCCCTCTTGGAAGCAGCGAGTAGTAGTCGTAGAGCTTCCAGCTGTGTGGCGCCGGATAGACCATCGTTCACCGTCTGGAAGACAGTTTGATAGTACAATAATTGAATCAATAATGTGTTAAAAAAGAGAAGATTAAAAACTTTCTAGTAATACGTGAACCGCCTACCTTGACATATAGATATACGATCATGTCCATGCCTCCGACTGGCTGGATGGCCGTGTCGACAGAGGGGATGAAGCGGGTCACCACGCGGGTGCACCACGAGACGGGGTGGTCCTGAATGGAGACATGAATATAGACTACTATAATGGATCGGGAAAAGCACATTCATTCTAATCGTGAGTGTTCCCATTCGCTCACCTTCATGTGCGCCAAGCTGAGCGCGCTCTCTGCTATCACGTCCCTCGGATCCAGGTCTGCCGGGAGCACGGACACGGCAAAGGTGGCGGCCGACGAGGCTCGCACAACGAACACCACACCGCGCTGCAAAACAAGAGATATCGATCGTTTCCATCAATCAATAATCTACCTGCAGCTTGTGCGTGTGCCTTCCCACATCGGCGAGCACTGCTTCCAGCGGCGCGCGCTGCTCGCAAACCAGGCGACTGCAAGGAAAACATGGAACTGGTATGGTACATGTACAAGTATTCCATTATACTTCCATTCACTACAGCACAATTCAACTGATAAGATGCATGAGATGCACATGTATATATCAACTTCAAGTGCACGATACATACGATTCACCAAATATAGATATCCAAACATTCAAATCGTACAGCTCGTACAAACATTCAAATCGTATAGAGATATTTTCACACAACGAATAATAATAATAGAGAAACAGCGTTTCTGCCAGCGCTTCGCCCTTGTTGGTGTACCGAATGCAGTATAGTAAAGATATAGCGAATCCGGATAAATGATTGATCGATTATTGATTGTTTGCAACGTATAGTGGCTCCCCCGCTTTGGCGGTAGGCAAGTTGTGAATCGTCATTCTTTTATTATGCACAAGCGCATACTTGATGCGTTGAACAGTTGACGTTTTCTTCATTGCGCACTCTCAAAACCGGTCGACCGGTGTCTGTTGACCGATCAGTGATGATAAGTTTATGGAAATGACATGCAAATAAGCGTGTTCGATACAGTATCCGTGAACCTAAGAATGGAAATAACTCTTTCCAAACTTCATGAAATTGCACAAAAAATTGATATGAGGTTCTTGGATGGGTTCCCTATAAATCTCGGAAAGCGGATTTTGCAAATTGTTTCTCAGAGAAGAGATAATTAATAAAATGCTTATTACATTGGAGTCATATCTTAAAATCCAGCCGATAAATCGATCGATATCAAGTACCAGTTGTCTATTGACACATATAGGAACTTAGTTGGCACATTACTAAGATCATAGTATGATGTTGAACAATAGTTTTTCCTATGAGAAGACACAGTTCGCTAAATAACTCCACAGTCGCTTCATGAAAATCGCTCAAACTTCGTCAGTAGGTGGTTCTTGACCCCCACTACAACTTTCGGAGAGCACATTTGTGAATTTGTTTCTCCTATTACAGAAGTTTTCAACTATATATAGCAATCCTGGGAATGAGGCGCATTTGCATAATTTTCTCATCGGCCTGCGTCATTTTTTTCGGCCAGAGATAATCGCCTACCGCGAAAACGGGGAACCAACTATACCGCGTGACAACGTGTGCCATGACGGGCACGAGGACGTCCATCCTGGTCTCTGCCAGGGAGGAGAGACCCGCGCCCAGAGACTGCAGCACCAGGCGGCACGAGGCGGGCAGCACGCCTGAATACGAGTACGTATGTGAGATGAAACTACTCGACAGTGCTACTCGACAACTTTGGTCTCGAAAAAGATCGGTAGCGTATTGATCAAAGACTATGCTGAGATTGCACCAGCACCTGATGATCACTCGCCTCACCCACCCTTGAATCCGAACACGTTGCTCATGAAGTAGTGCGGCGCGGTCGGCGGTTCGACGCGAGAACCGAATCTGCAATATCCGTCAATCACTCACTGTGTCTTGGATGTGTTCTAACAATGCACCTTCTACCCAACTTCCCCCACGCCCGAAACTTTGTCTAATCAAGTACGGAGACACGCGTTCTAACTCTAATAATCTAATCAATAATTCACACCCACCCGACAGTGAGCGGGAAGGAGAGCGGTCGGATCTTGACGATGAGTGGCACGGTGAGCGACGTCCACTGGTCGCCCACGCAGATCTGCACACATAACAATCTCTCTCCCTCTCCCTCCCTCCCTCTCTCTCTCTCTCCCTCCCTCTTTCTCACCTCCACATGAGCCGCTTCCTGACTGAGTCGCACCGCCAGTAGCACATGCGTCCACCTGCCGTGCGGCAGCGAGCCGCGAACGCGGTGGCTGAAACAGAAATAGTAAGACAGTGAATTGATGACGTCATTCCACATAACAATGACGATTGAGATTCGGTTTCACTTCCAAACATATTTTTTAAAATATATTTTCTGTTTCACTGTAACAAGCTGTTTTATGTTATTCTTCTCGCAAAAAAAGGAAATCTTCCATTTCATAGTCATGTCATCATATTCCCATGAGAACAACAACCTCGTCCTAATTACATTTTGTTGACCCATTTTTTCTCGGTAAGTATACTTGTCACGACTACCTTCCCTACAGCAGTCTTTCTTCAAAGCCTTCGCCGTCCTAACAAATGCCTCTCCTGCCACAGGCAACCCACTGACCCAAAACAACGCTGAGACCATGCCAATATGCCCGCAGGTACCAACGGACCGACCCTACATAAGCAGATCTGCGAGATTTGGCTCGCATTCAGCAACCATGCTTCCTTACACGCACATCCTCCCTGCCCAGCAGGTTCCCTCTCCCCCAAAGGACCTGGTCCTCCGTCTGCGCAACCAGCCCCTCTCCAACGAGCAGCAACATCATCGCCAACTTATCAGCGTCCTCAAGCGTGAGTGCCATCTGCCGTCCTCATCCAATCAATCGACAATCGTCCCATTTCAGGCTGCCACACGAACGCCTACTTCCAGTTGATCCTCGAACTGCTCGAGGACGACGACTACGCTGACGTGGTGCGCTGGACGGGCGAGTTCTCCATCAAGCTCTTCACCGCACGTTTCGAACTCGAGTGGAACAGTCGACAGACCAAGGCCAGCCACAAGGTATGAGGTTACAGTATGCCGTCACCCATGTATTGCTGTTTCCAGTCCGTCTTCTACACCATCGCTAGGGAGCTGAGCTCCGTTCACCACAGCCGCGTCGCCGGAATACAGTTCTTCAAGCGCGACAAGACCGGCCGCTACACCTTCTTTCCCGGACACGAGAGGTGAGACCTCGATGGGGTACTGTAGTCACACCACTCTTTTCAGCATCCCTGCCATCCCGGAGTCGGCCTTCCCGGTGCAGCTCAAGATGAAGAGTGTCACTTCTCCTGCCCAGCCCAGGCGTTCCACCGTAGCCGTTCAGCCGTACCCTGAGACGAACCAGCTCACCTACCAAGTCCAGCAGCCCTACTGCCTCAACTACTACCCCGACCTCACCTATCCCGCTTATGAGCAGGTAATCACTCGAAGTACACCGAATCATTTCAATCGTGTTCCTTTCAGTTCTACTCGCAGCAGGAGCTATACCCTGTGCAGTGTGCCCCGTCCTACTACTACCCTCGCCTGCCCACTCCTGTCCACCCCAGCTCTCCTCCCGCCATGCTCTCTCCTCCGCAGTTCACCTACGACATCACTCTCCAGTCGCCTCCGCAGCCTCCTCCTGTCTACCACTCTCCCCAGCCGGTCTCTCCCATTCAGGTAAGCACCCATGCCCTGTCCCACCTTCCGCATCCAACCCTCTCATTCCAGACTGCTGGCGAGTTCGTCTCGGCCTTCCTCGCCGACGACGACTGTCTCATTCTCCCCACCTCTCCCGTCGAGCCTACTCCTCCGGAGAAGGAGCTGACAGACGAGGAGGTCTTCGCCTTCCTACACTAATCCACCACTACCACTCCATTCCCCGACCTATCCCAGTGCCTCATATTGTTTACCGGTTCATATTATTTCTAACTGTATTCTAATACTGGTCTCAAATCCCGATGATAATGTTTTAAATTAAAGAAATTAATAAAAAACAATAAACATCTTTGACTCATTTCCAGCAACTTACTATCTGGGATTGAAAGACTACTCTAACAAAAACCCTCACCGCTTCACCCACCTGGCCATTCCGACCGCGCCTCCCTCTCCTCCACTCATCGTCATCTTGACAGCCCCATTGCGGGGGCACACGCGCACACAGCACTCCAACTCGCGGCCACCGATCGAGACGAGGTGCAGCCAGCGGTGCGCAGACTGAAACATACAATGACATAGAAGAACCCAAATGCATCGACGACACTATTGCGTACGGTATGATACGGTACCAACGACCAACCTGCTTCCTGTGGAGCGCCTTCATCCACACACTGAGGGTGAGTCCATCGGTGGCGACAACGCGGTGGCCATCCGACAGCGTGAGCTGCGCCGCCGACCAAGGCAGGGAGGCAGACGAGGGGGGTGACGTCACTGCAACCACATGAATAGATTACAGTTCACACTGTTTCATCTACTCACTCAAAAGATGAACATATCAGATAAATGTATCAGTCAAACAGCTGCATTGTAACATGCCACCTACTCTACTCTATCGCCACCGACTCACCCTCTCTCTTCCTCTTCTCCTTCTCTCGCTCCCTCCTCTCCTTCTCCTCTCCATAGTCATCCGTGACAGAGTGCCAGCGCGAGCGCGGAACCAGACGGTCCAGCAGAGAGCGGGAGCCTTCCACTTCCTGACAGTACAATTATACGTTTCCGAAACGGCTCATAATACTAGTGTTGGGCAGGATTAATCCAAATTTGGATTAATCGTGGATTCATCGGATTAATCGGATTAATCCGAATCTTAATCCAAAATCTTAGAAATTTCGGATTTCAGATTAATCCGAAATCCAAAATCCAGTTTTTTGGGGATTTGGATTAATCCAAAATCCAAAATCCAGAAATCCGGGTTTTGGATTTTGGATTAATCTACTCGTTTACAAATTGTTAAAATAATGTTGTTTTAAATGATGAAATTTCACTTTATTTGAGCTTTTAATCTATAACGGCGCCTTTGTAACTTTACAGAAACATCAAAAACACCAAATTATACTATTAGTAAGGCATAAAGATGCCAAAAAGACAATGTAAAACTTGGATTAATCCAAAATCCAAAGTTTGGATTAATCTGAAAACCAAAATCTTTGGAAAAAATTTTGGATTTTGGGTTAATCCAAAACCCGAAATCCACAATTTTGGATTACGGATTAATCCAAAATCCAAAACCCTGAATATCTGGGATTTTGATTAATCCAAAATCCAAAATCCAAAATCCAACTCGGATTAGGATTTTGCCCAACACTACATAATACGCTATACGAATCGTGAACAATCATCACATTCATAACTCTCTATGACAACCTCTTCCACAGTCCACACTCCACCCACCTCCTCCTCTCCCTCCTCCTCCTGCTCCCTCTCCCCGATCGCCTCCTCGCCCTCCTCCAACTCCCGCATCTCCTCCGCATTCTCCAGAGGCTGCTGCGGGAACACCTGCAATCACTTTCGACGTGACGACAGTAGCTCGTTTCCAGAAATTGGCATGCAGTCGAATAACACACTTTGTAAACCTGTGCTCCATCCCCAGCATTTTCTTCACAGTCGTTATAATTCAAGGCTCTGTCTTGTTTTCGGGTGAGAACAATTGGTACGGCTATATCCTTGTTACTCTCTATGAGTAATGAGATAAACGCAACATCAACAATAAAAAAAACACCTACCAGACAATCTGTCGGCTCGGCGGATCCAGAGGGCAGCAGGCGCGATAGAGCGGCCAGTACCGCGGGCTGAACACGATCGATGGTAACAGTGGAAAACGATCGATTGCCATGTCATCATCAATTTCTCGTAAATTTTCTGTTTCAGGGGTAACAAAAATCAGCCAGACTTCTGGTCGAGTAATCTCCCATTGTTTTCAGCTGTCAGAAAATCACTGAATCACGCTAATAATTGCACGGACAGAAATACAAAACACGATGAGCGGATGAACATCACGTATCGTAAACTCTCTGTTTCAGGCGTAACAAAACAATCAGCAAGACTTTTCATAAAGTAATATCTTTTTTTAATTTGTCAATCAACTACGCGGTGTACCTTGTTCTCCTCCCTTCCGTGGAAGTATCGCACGAGTCGCATCAGCTGCTCACTCGAAGGAAAACGAGCCAGCAGCGGGCACAGAACAGAGAGCGCGCAACTGAAAGGGAATGAAATACATATAACACTGAACTAGTACAAGTGCTCAGTAATTAGAAAATAGAACGTGTGAAGTGGAGTACGTGGACAGATGATCAAAAACTACCAATGAACATATATGAACAGTAGGCGACCACGACTGATAACCATCTCAGACCCACCCGAACGCCTCCTCCCCTCCCTTCTTCTCCGCGAGTGCGTCTCCGAGTGCGAACAGCTCCTCCATCCAACCCTGCTCCTCCACACCACGACGGTCCAGCGACGACAGACGGGCACACAGGCGGGAGATCTGCGAGATAGAGAGGTGTTTAGATGTGTCGACTACAAGCGGAAACCAAGTGCCAGTCACGAGGTACTGATTCCAGCCAAGGTCTCTTCATTTCCCACTGTATGAGTACTCATCATGCCTAAAATTGTGTCGGATTCGATAAAACCCACCACAAAGTGTTGGCTTTCTGCAATAGTCTCCAGCGTGTGGATGAGTCGAGTGGCTGTGCGCATCGCCAGCACGACCACATCGGGAAGGAGGACCGAGCGAGTGAACGGCCAGCCTGGAGGACAACATCAAGCTCTGTCAACAACTCGCCTTCCCTGAGACCGTCGCTGGATTGTGCAGCCAACTTCGAATATTCTACCAGAGTAGCAATGAGTCGCATTACCGCATACTTTCACCTCAACTATGTTTCATAAGACGCACATAAAAACGGCCTGTGAAAAACGTTAATAAACAGTATATAGCTACTCCACACTATTTCATGATAATCATTCTTCAAGAAAGCCCACGCTACTGTCTCAAGTCTCATCCAAACCAACTCTCCTCATCCTCACAATTCATTCCCATCAAACATACTCACAGCTCTTTTCATCAACCATCCCCACGCACCACTCTCTCCCATGAGCTGGTCATCGGCGCCCTCCTCGACAGGTTCCTTGCCGAGCGGCACAGCCCTGTTCACAGCGTGCTCCAGCAATTGGTGGGGAAGGTGCGAGAGGAGAACAGAGGCAGGCACAGACTCGTTCCCGCAACACGAGACTACTTGAGAGAGGAAGCTGTCCAGCAGGGGAGTCGTCTGCAACTTCTCCTCCCCCCTCTCCCTCTTTCTCTCTCTCTCTCTCTCTCTCTCTTTCTCTTTCTCTCTTTCTCTACCTCTCCCTCCTCCATCATGACCATCACTCCGAGTGCACTCGCCGCCGCCCCAGCCGCCCTTCTCGCCGACGACGCATCCGACGGGGGGTTCGAGGAAAAGTCGAGGTAGATCTGCAGAACTGGAGATGAAAAACGAATCAAAATCTCCATCATGTGAAAATCGTGTCACAAATAATCTAGGAAAAATACGATTCACCACCGAGTCTTCAATGCAAAATTAGTGCGTTGTCAGCATGATCTATCGCTTGATCGGAACAGAGACAAAAGTCACAAACCGGAACCTAATAACAAGTACAGTGGGTGGGCAAATCAGTTGCCGCCAGCAGAGAGCGCAGAGTGAACAGAGTGCAAGGCAAAAACAATCGATAGACATGCGAGAGCACGCGAATAAATTCACATTCAAACTTTCGCGCGCGCGCAATTTTGAAATGCGGGACGGCCGAGCGGAGTGATGGCGGAACTAAATATTCCCTGGACTGTAATTGCTTCGGTGTTCTTGAAAATATAACAATGCTCACATTGAGCACCGGTCGACAAGCTTCAACAATGCGGGAGGCTGCGGGACGGAGATCGCCTGAAGAAAAAATGAGAGAGATAGGGGAAGGAGAGAAAGAGAGATGGAGAAATAGAGAGAGAGAGAGAGAGAGAGAGAGAGAGAGAGATGCACCTCCGCTCGTCTCTGCCGCTTCCCTGAGCACATGCAGCGCGTGCGAGAGCTGACGCGAGAACGCCACAGCCGATCGAGACCTGCGAACAGTGTACAGTAATCAAAGATGTGCTTTCATCCTCAGTGAGGTCTGGTTGATGCACACTCTCTACATCGGACATAGCATAGACCACCAAATACCGCACCCATCTCCTCACCAGAACGTGTGACAGTCCAGCTCGGCTCGCACACAGCTCTCCCCGATGCGAGAGAGCACATGGTCCAGACCGCCAGTCGACTGCAAGGGCAACTCTCTCCCCCCTCTCTCTCTCTCTCTCCCTCCCTCTCTCTCTCTCTATCCCTCCCTCCCTCCCTCCCCTCTTTCTCTGTCTCTCTCTCCCTCCCTCCCTCCCCTCTCTCTCTCTCCCACCATCCAGTGGTGTGTGTCTAGTCTTGCCGCCCTGGCTGTCGCCGCCATCCACACATCCCGCAGTGCCGGTCGGTCGAGAGAAGACGAGTGCGGCACGAGAACACAGCTGAAAACATAGAGACAGTCAACGTCGTGATCAACCACCCAGTTTCGGCTCCTGTCATTCGACTAAATGTGTTCGGACAGTTTCACACGGCGGAGCACTCATAAATGACAGGGCATGGCAGGACATGTGCTATCATTCACACCTTCATACCCATCAAACAGTTATCGTAAGAACGCGAGCCAACTGTCCAACTGATTAAAATCTGAACACTTAAACAAACTCGAAATCGAAACGTACTCGATGAGTTGCTTGGCCGACACGGCCGTCTTCACGTGGGCAGAGACAATCTCCAGACACTTCAGCGTCCACGAGGTGCATGAGTCGAGGGCTGAAAGAGTACATCCCCCCCTCTCTCTCTCTCTCCCTCTCTCACCTCCTTCTCCCTCCTCCATTCCCTCGTACTTCTCCAGCAGTTCGACCAGCTTGGGAATCACCGCGTCCACTAGCACATAGTCCAGGTCGACCGACGAACAGTCTGGAAAAGGTACATGCTCAGCTCAAACAACTATTTTCGAAAATATGAGTGAAAAATGTATAACATAAATCTCGCATTAACGTCACACTTTCTACAAAAAAAATAGAAATGCAGTGAAACATATTACTCCTAGAAAAAGAGCACTCACGTGGGAACAGCAAGCCAGCAAAGTGGAACATCGTATCGATGTTAGTCGTGTTTCTGAAACATTATCAATAATCACCCATCATGATTTCATTCACACCTACAACCTGCAACTCTGTGAGCCAGTCCTGTAAACTGAAACTCACTACAACATACAAGCAATCAGTTCTAACAGTACAAGTACCTGAACAGCTGACTGAGCCGCACTACTGCCTTGCTGGCCTGTGTGGTGGTCTCCAGTGTGTCCACCTCCACTCCCTCCCCCCTCTCCTCCACCTGCCAGGCCACATGCGGCATGTGACGCTTCACCACCTGCAACCACCCGGATGAATATCAAAACATCTCCTTTTTTTTTTACAAAACACACTGTTTGGTAGCATTTTGAATAGAAAATGATCTAGAATCGTGAATGACATGACACGGAACGCACCGCGGCACAAGCATGGCTGTGTTGGTCTACACCCATGAGTGGGACAAGGGTGGAGAGCAGCTCCACACCCGCCACCGACCCGCACAGACCGGACGGGAGACGCAGCAGCCAGGCGAGCAGCAGAGAGACCAGGTCACTGCAACAGGAGACCGTACTGGCCGTGCAGCACTTACAAGATGGTCTATAGAATTACTGAAACGACAATCCATGCTACACAGATTAACTATAACCATCCAAGATACAGTGGGTGGGCAAATCAGTTGCCGCCAGCAGAGAGCGCAGAGTGAACAGAGTGCAAGGCGAAAACAATCGATAGACATGCGAGAGCACGCGAATAAATTCACATTCAAACTTTCGCGCGCGCGCAATTTTGAAATGCGGGACGGCCGAGCGGAGTGATGGCGGAACTAAATATTCCCTGGACTGTAAGTATATGAGCAGAAGTAGAAACACATTTGAACACGATATATTGTAATTATCGAAACTCACGGTGAATCGATCATGCTATCACAGAGCTCGTAGGCGAAGCGACACTCTGCACTGCGGTCAGCGCCACGCGAGGTGGAGAAGAACCTGGAGGGGTGACTGTAGTACCTCTCTCTCTCTTCCCCTCCCCCCTCTCCCTCTCCCCACCTCTTCATCACACTCTCCACCGCTGATTCGACCAATTCGGGTTCGTTCGCGTCGATCAGCTGACCGCAGCTGGACAACAATAATGAGTTACATGAACAAAGGGAGACGAGAGCGAGTAGTATAAAGAGTTTAGGGCTAGAAGATGATCAATCTCTCCCACTTCATCAACTGCTCGGCTCTTTTATCTTGCGAGAGGAGGGCGATGAGAGAGAAGCACAGGTCGAGCATGCTGCAACGTAAAACACTCCAATTCGATCATCACATACATTATACATGGAACAGTCGAAAGTTAGTCACTATCACTACCCACTATACCGCTTACTACCCCAACAAACACAAGCCAGGACAGGACACAGGAGACAAAACCGAAAGGCGACCAGTGAATACTGGATGATCATCTCCTGCTACTCTGCCACTTACGCCTGCAGGTTGCGGCCGGCGACGCGGACCCCAGCGAGGGCGGCGCTTGTCAGAGACTCGTCCGCCACACAGCCAGACTGGAACAGCGAGGAGACCAGCTGGCACGCACACAGCTCCTGAACCAACATTTGAACACCTCTCTCTCTCTCTCTCAGATGGTTACCTGTCGTCCGTGCTGTACGATGAAATCTATAGCCTGCTTGGCTATGCCTTCCTTGTCGGGTGAGGCCTGAGAGTGAGCGAACAGAGCCAGGTGCGCCGCTGATCTGAACAGAACAGTATTCAAATTACTCTCGAGACGCCTTACAACCAACACCTCCAAAATGCTTTGCGAAACTCTGTCTAACTTGTCTTTCAACTACTGAAAAATACTTCGCACTATCTCCAAACCGCTTCGAGCAAGTGGAAGAAGACAAGTCGAGAGAGCATAGTGAAACACGGTGAGCCCCTCATACCAGATACCCAAAAGTGCTTGCGCGTCCTCTCTCGAAGTACAGTTTCAGTTATACCCAGTACAGCGGAGGCGGGAGGAGGGAGAGAAATGAGCCACACTCACCGACACGCCTGTCGACTCACGCGGAGCCAGTTGAGCCAGTAGACGGTGGCCTGGAACAGGGAAATGAGGAGGAAAGAGAGAGAGAGAGAGAGAGAGAGAGAGAGAGAGAGAGGGGGGGAGAGAGCGAAAGGGAAGAAAGAGAGGGGGAGGGAGAGAGGGAGAGAGTGAGAGAGACAGAGAGACAGAGACAGAGACAGAGACAGAGACAGAGACAGAGACAGAGACAGAGACAGAGACAGAGACAGAGACAGAGACAGAGACAGAGACAGAGACAGAGACAGAGACAGAGACAGAGACAGAGACAGAGACAGACAGAAAGAGAGAGAGAGAGAGAGAGAGAGAGAGAGAGAGAGAAAGAGAGAGAGAGGGGGAGAGAGCGAAAGGGAAGAAAGAGAGGGGGAGGGAGAGAGGGAGAGAGTGAGAGAGACAGAGACAGAGACAGAGACAGAGACAGAGACAGAGACAGAGACAGAGACAGAGACAGAGACAGAGACAGAGACAGAGACAGAGACAGAGACAGAGACATAGACAGAGACAGAGACAGAGACAGACAGAAAGAGAGAGAGAGAGAGAGAGAGAGAGAGAAAGAAAGAGAGAGAGAGGGGGAGAGAGCGAAAGGGAAGAAAGAGAGGGGGAGGGAGAGAGGGAGAGAGTGAGAGAGACAGAGACAGAGACAGAGACAGAGACAGAGACAGAGACAGAGACAGAGACAGAGACAGAGACAGAGACAGAGACAGAGACAGAGACAGAGACAGAGACAGAGACAGAGACAGAGACAGAGACAGAGACAGACAGAGAGAGAAAGAGAGAGAGAGAGAGAGAGAGAGAGAGAGAGAGAGAAAGAAAGAGAGAGAGAGAGAGAGAGACTCGCCGCCCACCTTGGCGCTGCTGCCTCCCTCCTCTAGCAGCACCTGCGCCGCCGAATGAGGCGAGTCCGCTGAGAAGTTGGCCGCGAGGAAGCGCAACTGAAAAAAAAACATTCCACAAATCATACGTTTCTTTCCAAAATCTTGTGTAAAGTAATCATTGTAATGAACTAACCATGATTCCAACTGCTTTCATCAAAGATACAACGATAGTTTCATGTGTACTTTACTACTATACACACAGAGAGTTGGCAACAAAACAACAAAGTACAAAATTGCAAGGCACCTGTCTCTTGACGGGGCCTTGCTGGCTGAGGTTGGTCGACAGAATCAGGGCGTCCACCAGACAGTCGATGAGGGGAAGAACGGACGGGTAACGGCCGAACAGCAGACGGTAGATCTGCAACGCTTGTTCGTTTGTTTCACAAAGTACAAAAGGTTAAAGGGTCGAAACAGTATTCCGTCATGTGTCTAGCTAATATGTTCTACTATCTGTTCTCCTATCTCTATCTACCTTCATTTCGGCTCTCGAAAAACCATCATTGTTTATCGGCCTGATTCCGAC
Source organism: Rhabditoides inermis (assembly GCA_963966185.1). Classification (NCBI taxonomy): domain Eukaryota; kingdom Metazoa; phylum Nematoda; class Chromadorea; order Rhabditida; family Rhabditidae; genus Rhabditoides; species Rhabditoides inermis. Next base: position 327,977 of record CAWZYM010000123.1, on the reverse strand, counting down.
ATGTACAGACAATGTAAGCATCTTGGGTTATCTGGAAGCACACACAATCCTACAGTGAATTGGGTCTCCTAGATCTGCGATGCCACATGATCCTGCATTAGCTTCCATTACCACCTAACGATTACGTTTCATGAACTAATACTATGGAGCTAGGTTCAGAAACATATACTCGTACGATAAACACACGATGATCAAGTTCTCATGCCTCACCTGGAACAGCGTGGCGTCGTCGACTCGCATGGGGGCGGGGTCGGCGGGCGGGCGGTCGGACAGAGCGGCAGCCATGCCGTCAGAGTCCGAGAGGAGAAAGCACTCGGAGATGTGCACCTGGGAGTACAACACTAAGCGACTCATCTCGAATACAGCTGCGATGCTGCTAAAAAGTAATGAAAATAACTCACTACTCGCTTGGCTCTCCTCACAGGCCGATCGTCCTCGCTCTCGCAGCCTGCTCCGCTGTCGCGCGGCTGGCGAACACCTTTCTTACGACGAAGGGAGCGGGTGGGACGACGGGGCGGGGAGGGAGCGCAGGGGATGAACAGCCTGCAGGAGTACAAGGAGTATGGACCATGGTGTAGCAAGCACTCGATCTTTTCGAAACATCATCAAACACCGCTACTTGGAAGTCACTCACAATTCACGATACTTTATAAAGAGTATAATTGTTGAATGACTCACTTGGCGTCATCATCGTCCTGTTCCTGCTCTCCATCCACACAGGAGAGCGCCTCCTGCCAGGGAAAGTGGTCGGAGAGGTGCTCGCGGAGCAGGGGCAGCAGATCCGAGATGGCATTGGAAGAGTCTGCAAGAGAGGGGGGGGGGGTACGGTATGTATGGAGAGGGGGGAGGGGAGTGAAGAGTGAAGGAGAGAGAGAGAGGGCGAGGGGGGAGGAGAGGGGGATGAGAAGGGGGAGAGGCGGAGAGGAGGAGGGGGGAGAAGGAGAAGGAGGGGAGAGAAGAAGGAAGAGAAGAAGGAAGAGAGGAAGGAGAGAGAGAGAGAGAGAGAGAGAGAGAGAGAAGAGAGAGGGAGAGAAGGGAGGGAGACGAGGGAGGAAGAGATTGAAGAGAAGGGAGACAGAGAGACTCACCTGGACTAACGGGCAGTACTGCGAGGATACTGATGATAGCCTTGGTACGCAACTGCTTGAATCCGGGTCGATCGAGCAGGTACGAGCGCAGTGTGCGCAGCAGCAGGGGCTGCCACGCAGCGAACCGCGTCACCGGGGGTGCGACGCAGTCCGGCTCACACATCGAACATCAGTACTGTGAAACAACAGCACTGCAAAAGGGGGAGATTTGTGACGTTATTTGCGACTTTGCTACATTGCGAGTCCGAAATCGATAGTGAGTAGGAGAGAGTGAGAGGGATAGAAATAGACATGTCGACGACACAACAACATCACAGTAGAAAAAAAAACGAAGCGAGTCTGCAGACAAGGAAAGGATCGATTCTGCATGAAACAGATGATATATGAGAAGCCATGTACGCCGCAATTAGAGTGCGATTCAAAAACGGACTTAGACTGAGTGTGTTACACTTTTGAACCCATCATGAGACTTCGGAAAAAAGAGGGTATGACATATGCACAGCATATAGCATATAGGTAAGACGTAAAGGTAGTAAACAACTGAATGGAGATGTCAGGTGCGATTGAAAACGAAAACAGCATGCGGCGGCGGCGGCGAGTGCTTATCTTTTTCCGCGAAAAGAAGCTGCAGGTGTTCTCACAGCGACCTGGCAGTGCGAGGAAGGGATGGATGCGCAACGCACGGCTTATCTAATCAACATATCACCCAGGCGAGACCGAATACCCGTACAGGACATGCTCACCTCACACCAATACAAGTATGGGCCAAAATATGCTGACGCTAAACACAGCCGTACACTGCATCTTTTCTTTGTTGATGGGCGTCAACCGACGCGTAAAAGTATATTTCGGCCTTAAATCATGAGAAAGGTAGCGAGGCGAGGCGATAATATCGTATCACAAATCAGTTTCAAAAATAGTGAGATTTCGATAGGAAATAAACATTTTTTAGAAACAACACAAATTCCTTCGAGTCCCACAGTTTCTTCACAAGAAATTCCAATTTTGTGATATAAGGCGCTTAACTCAACGTACTAAGCGGAGTTGATGAATGTGAGTTTGTAAATTTATTTTGATAGTTGTTTATTTGTTGATTTCGTCGGTTTCTGATGTTTATTTCTGATATAAATTATAGCCGTGATTGATTACTATGAGTTTATTTATCACCGTTCATTAGTAATCTCCTTATTCTTCGCTTTTTCGTGGTTTTAGTTCATTGTTTTGAGTACGAAAATATTGTTTGTTTTATTTGTATTGGTCGCTTTCAATGCATGTATGATGTTTTCGCAGTATTAAAAATAATCGTCCAGGGTATGCTGAGTCGTCTGTCCCCGCTCGGGCGGGTTGCGCAGCGTAGCGCCGTCGCGGCTCAGCAGAAGCGCGACTCCCACACCATCTGGTACCCGGACGCTAAGTTCGAGCGCCAGTTCAAGGTCCGTTTCAATTTTGAAATGTGAATTGTGTTGAACTAAATCTAAGCCTTGTTACCTTGTTTCTGTTTAGACCGGTGGCACCCTCGGCAAGCTATGGATGTCGGCAGGCGATGCGACCGATTTCGACAAGTCGATCGGACTCGACAAGTTCGAGAAGCTCATGCAGTCTGAGCCCGTCCTTTCCGACACCTATGATGGAAAGCACCGGTGCGTTTCGTTGATTTTTCTTCATTTTTTTTTCTAATTTCATGTTCATGATTTTTTGTTTACCTACTTTTTCAGTGAGAAGAACCTCGAGAACATGATCCTCAACTTTGGTCCCCAGCATCCCGCCGCTCACGGTGTGCTTCGTCTCGTCCTCAAGCTTGAGGGAGAGGTTCGACTATATTTTTATCAGATTGTTTAGTTATCACTCATTCGTTACAGGTTATAATCAAGGCCATCCCGCATATCGGTCTCCTTCACCGTGCCACCGAGAAGCTGATCGAGCACAAGACCTACACCCAGGCGCTCCCCTACTTTGACCGGTTAGTGAGATATCGCGTACACTCGTACATCTTCCACTCACACATTGCAGTCTCGACTACGTGTCGATGATGTGCAACGAACAGGCGTTCTCGCTGGCCGTGGAGAAACTGCTCGGCATCGACATCCCGCCCCGCGCCAAGTACATTCGCAGTCAGTCCTACTTCTTCTTGTATTGTTTACTGAAAGCAGTAGAAGCTCATAGTCGTCTATCAATGATGTGGAGATTGTGTGCGAGGTGCAACTTGAAAAAGTGGCGCCGACTGCGAGAGCGTATTTCGACTCGGTGTGCGTGTGCCGCTGACTAGCTTTTCGTCAGTGGTTCCTAATTAACCCGGGACAAGTTAAAAAGTAATAACATCACATTTTTACAGTTGTATATCTGTAAATGGTATGACGTTCGTTTGCAGCGCTGATGGGAGAGCTGACCCGTATCCAGAACCACATTATGGGCATCACCACCCACGCCCTCGACGTGGGAGCCATGACCCCGTTCTTCTGGATGTTCGAGGGTGAGTCTTATATAGTCTGGATGAGTGTTAGATTGTTCATTCAACCCTTGATCCTTTTCAGAGCGCGAGAAGCTGTTCGAGTTCTCGGAGCGTGTGTCTGGCGCGCGCATGCACGCCAACTATGTGCGTCCCGGAGGAGTCGCCTGGGATCTGCCCATTGGTACGTGTTGCACTTTTTTTTTATTTAATAGTGCTGAAACGTATATTTTTATTATCACGTTTTCAGGACTGATGGACGACATCTACGACTGGGCGGTCAAGTTCCCGGAGCGTATCGACGAGCTGGAGGATATGCTCACCGAGAACCGCATCTGGAAGGCGCGTACCATCGACATTGGTCAGTGCCACAAGCGCTTGCAGTTGTAGACGGACATGGTAGATAATGATATCTTGTATTTGTTCAGGACTGGTGTCTGCTGCTGACGCGCTCAATTGGGGCTTCTCTGGAGTGATGGTGCGCGGATCGGGCATCAAACAGGACGTGCGCAAGACGCAGCCGTACGACGCGTACGACCAGGTCAAGTTTGACGTGCCCGTCGGAACCAAGGGAGACTGCTACGACCGGTGAGTGGAGGAGGGAGGGGAACGGGAATGGCATGTGATGGCGTGGCTTGCAGCTACCTGTGCCGTGTGGAGGAGATGAGGCAGTCGCTGAGCATTGTACACCAGTGCCTCAACCAGATGCCGGCCGGAGAGATCAAGGTCGATGACCACAAGGTCGTCCCCCCGAAGAGGGCAGAGATGAAGGTAGGAGAGGAGAGGAAGGATCTATTCTGATGTGTATTTTGCAGGAGTCGATGGAGTCGCTGATCCACCACTTCAAGTTCTTCACCGAGGGCTACCAGGTGCCTCCAGGTGCGACATACGTGCCTATCGAGGCGCCCAAGGGAGAGTTTGGAGTGTACCTCGTCGCCGACGGAACCAGCAAGCCCTACAGGTGAGGAAGGGGGAAGGGGAGGAAGAGAGGGTGTGTTGCAGGTGCTACATCCGCGCGCCCGGCTTCCCCCACCTGGCTGCCATTCACGACGTGTGCTACATGTCACTCATCGCCGACGTCGTCGCCGTCATCGGAACCATGGACATTGTGTTCGGAGAGGTCGACCGATAAACGCCCCCCGCCACCCACGAAGATTGTTCCAAACGCTGTCGCCTCGTTACGTAGAGTTATAGAGTGTAGTCATATGTGTACCAATACGATGTAATGATGAGGAGATAAAGAAGAATTTATATTCATCGGTTTTGGTTTTTTGGTAAACGGTTGCATCGTAGCATTTATTGTGAACATCGTATCTATTCCATTCTGTGATTACTTGCAGTTTCTCCTGCCCCATGCCGAAACATTCTTGTCGAAGTAGTAGTAGTGGTCTTCCAGGTCGGCCGATCGGATCGATGCCGAACAAGTCTGAAATGTTTCGTTAGCCATACTCATAAGACTGCGTCTAACCTTGTCCTCTTGTCCCTGACACAACTTGTAGGCGTCGCCAGTAGTAGACCTGAGGGAGGTACGGTGAGAGAGAAAGAGAGAGGGGAGAGAGAGACATAGATAGAGAGAGAGAGAAAGTCCTTTTCACCTCTGACAAGTGATGGCGGTAGCCGAGCAGACTGGGCGGCACTTGCGGAACAGGGTCGACACTGTGAGTGACACGGAAGACATTGGAGATCTGGGTGGGATGACTCATCCAGCGGGAGAGAGAGAGAGGGAGGGAGGGAAGGAGAGAGAGGGGGGGAGAGAGAGCACCCACCATCTTATATTTTTATCGTGAGCATCGGCGTAGTCTTTATCGCCAGTGCGCGGTTGGCCGAAGGTGAACACGGTCATCTACAAGGGTCCCCTACTCTCTCTCTCTCTCTCTCTCTCTCTCTCTCTCTCTCTCTCTCTCTCTTTCTCTCTCTCTCTCGCACCTTCTCAGCCGGATATAGCTGCATATATATATTTTATATACAGTATATTTTATATAATATTTATACCGAGTGATGTCAAACACTTGTGGTGTTAACGAAAGGGGTTCAAACGGTGTAGGCGTTTGCACCGTCCGAAAAGCGTTCATGTCTTGCAATCGTCTTGCAAACGATTACTGCGAATTGCGAATGCAGTGAAAACGAGCTGCCGACGCGATGCATATCTTCAAATGAGCACAGTGAACGAACGATGTGAAAAGTTGGCGTTACAAGAAATGATGAAACGGAATACTTTCATGACCGCATTATGATCACACGTTGTTATCGAAAAGTTTATCAGGAAGACAAACGTGCGCGATCGCTGATTGCGAATTTTCGTGCATCTCTTATCAGTCTGAACAATGATGGACAATGCAGATCTGATAGTAGTCAGACTGGTACATTGATAAAAAACAATTGTGTGCTGTGTGACTTGTCCTTTTGAAAGACAGACAGAAACACATAAAACCAAATGGAATAGATTCACTGAAAACTTGGCATTTGAATGTAAAAAAAACGCAATTGTCGATTACAATTCAAAACTCATTCGATGGTCATTGGAATAGATATAGATATAATCGTTCTAATACTAATACCATCAATCATCGAAATGAGATTCAACGCGTTTTGAAACCGGGTGCAAACGGAGTATAAAAAACGAGTATATAAAACGAGACTATGAGAGCAGTTGAATAGAGAGAAAGTATATATGCGATTCCTTCTCACCCTTCTCACTCTCGGATGTGCGGTTGTGATCGCCACTGACGCTCGTGAGTATCTCTCTCTCTCTCCCCCCTCTCTCTTTCTCTCTCTCTCTCTCTCTCTCTCTCTCTCTCTTTCTCTCTATCATTCTCTCTTCCAGCTGGCCGACCCGTTACTACCGCATTTACAAGAGCGACCCCAAAAGCAACCACTACCGTCTCTCCAACGCCTAGTGAGATCCAGATCTTGTTTCATCTTTCTCACCCTTCTCACCCTTCTCTCTCTCTCTCTCTCTCTCTCTCTCTCTCTCTCTCTGTCTCTCTCTCTCTGTCTGTCCCTCCCTCCTTCTCTCTCTCCCTCCCTCCCCCTCTCTCTCTCTCTCTCTCTTTATCACCTATCTCTCTTTATCACCTCTCTCTCTTTCCGTTGAACGTGAATTACAGACACCGTGACTCCGAAGCGCCACTCCATGCTCGACCTGCTCAACATGTATGTATTGACCACCCCCCAGTCTTCGATGACCGTCGATCCGAACGCCATGAACGAGCTGATCGGTATAATGAGGGTGGGTTGCGAGTTGCGAGTTGTGAGAGGTTACATAGTCTCCTATGGTCCTAGCAGTATCCTCTCTTCAGGGTAACGTTTGTACCAGTGTGTTTGTTACATCGGTCGGCAAAGAGCATTCGAATTTCGCATTGGCTGAAAAACTGGGTTGCATCACGGAAAATTGCGTTTCCTTTCTCCATCCATAAGTCCTTAACATTTCGCTCATGCTCATATGCATATGATTGAGGTTTGCAAGTTTTTATGAACTCAAAATGTTTCCAGAACATGTTTGCTTCCAGAAACCCACATACACTTTGGAAGAGCGTACTACGGAGCTGATGGCACTACTGGATAGACAGCCAATGGAGATACGGGTGAGAGAGACAGAGGGAGAGGAGAGAGAGGGAGAGAGAGATAGAGGAGAGAGAGGGGAGAGAGAGAGAGGAGAGAGAAATAAATAAATGATCTCATTTTCCAGGAGAAACTCGGAGCCTACATAGCGAGCTTCCTCAGCTCTTTGTCTTCTGCCGAAAACACAACTGCAGCTCATTGAAACTTTTCTCATGAAAATAGTAGATAAAACGTGTGTTCAGCTTGGATTGTTTCCACTTATAACCAGTACACACCGAGGGAGTCCGAGAAATGCTTTGAAGTTTGCCTCTCGTTCTCGTAGTCGGTCTTTCGCAGTTTTAGGCCCAATCGCCAATTATACTTTTTTGACGTCAGTTCGTGCTCACGCGCTTCACTGTGGTACATATGAGATGATAATTGATGAAACCACTTTTTGGCAAGCGCTCCCGCAACTGTGTACGGGAACTTGCTCGGATTGTCTTCGAGAATCTGCAGATTCGCTCAATCACTATCACTTTATACACTATAGGTGTTCACTGGAACTCTGAAAAAGGTGTAAGAAACCGCCTCACGTCGTCTTGGTCGTGGTGGATTTCTTGGAGGTGGTGAGTGTGGTGGACTTGGTCTGCGGCTTGCTGGATCCCTTGTTCGACGTGGTCTGCTTGCCCTTCTGCGGCCCTCTGCCCAGCACCCGCTGGATGACTGTCGCGCGCAGGCGACTGAAACATATAGTCAGAATAAGTAACTGTTCAGTTGAAAAGATATAGTCACAACCAAGTTAGCTTGGTTATGTGCCCAGCAGCCGGCGTTAGTGGATCTGTTATAGGACTTTTTCCGCGTCTCTGACCATAAGAAAAAAAAAGAGAGAGAGAGAGGCGGGGTTTGATTGCGAGTTTACGTGTTTGAATTAACGTTGAAGTAAGTCTATAATACTTTTAATAGAAAAATGTTACCTGTTGAACGCGATGTATAGTATGGGATGCATGGCGGCATAGAGTTCGGTGTGGATCTGTCGAATACCGTAGTAGTGAATGTTGCCCGCCTCCCGGAACGCTTTGTTCACAGTCGCATCGTAGTCGAACACTCCCATATACCCGAACAGTTCTCCAACAAGTTTGAAGAACACAAAACCGAATATCTGAAGAAATATATAACTTGGTTCATACTGGTATAGCCTGCGCCATATCTAGCTAGCTTGCAGCTCGAATAAGGTCTAACGGTGTGATTCTCTTGTTTAGAGGTTTAGATTAGGGATGTCAAGGGGAATTTTCAAGTGTTACGGATGTGTGCTTACTGTATATCAAAATGAAGTAAATTATATGGAGTTTTGAAATAGTATCATTTTAATTAGTTGTTTTCTTTCATTTACGCGTTACGCGCATCGAAAGCGCGCGGTTTGAGAGCGCGCGCGGCACACAACTTCACAGAGAAAGGCTAAGCCACGCCCCTTTTTGACGTCATTTTCATAGGATCAAATCAATTTTTGTCAAAAATAATAGGTTATGACACGGTCCAGCGCCAAAAGGAAGGCACTACTAGATTCAACTTTTTACGGCGCGTCGAATGGTGTATTCCGTTTAGCGCGGGAAGATGCCGCATATTTGTGCCATCAAAGCTCCGCCCACTTGACATCCCTAGTTTAGATCGCTGTTCTTGACAGCTGACTTCTCTGATCTTTCCCACTGGTCTACCACATATACCTGCATAGTGATGATGAACTCGGTTCCGCCTTGCGTAGCTTTCGCGAGTTTCTGATTGACTCACATCATATACAAGTATAAAGTGGATCGAAAACACCTGTTTGGCGAACTGCCACGCGATAACGAGAAAGCTGACGAGAGAGAGAACGGTGGTGACGTATGACATGATCTGTCGCACCATGTGCATCATGTTCGCGGCTCGCTCGATCCTCGCCGTGTTCCCGAATGCGAGCACCCAATCATAGCGCATGATCTGAAATAGGTTATTTTTCAAAGAAGAAGGACAAACACTCGCTCGAGTTTTCTGCGAGTGCTTAGTATTTCCTAACCACGCTCAATATTTTAGTCATCCTATTGAAAGTCAAGCGTTGTGGCGCGATAGAAGAGTGGTAAATAGGGTGTTTCGAACAGAGCGTTTCAGTCAATCGATTAGATAACAACTAACAATCATTGTAATCATTTTGAGTTAATCTCGTAACATAGAAGAGAATTACTATTATTGTTTATTCATGACTGAATGAGAGAGATACTACCGTTAGTTACAAGTAGCCCTAATAACGAAAGAATCTTGAACATGCAAAAACTAACTTCGTATGTCATATGTGAATTATACGGTACCGTATGCCCTAAGAAACCAACAACCACCAGAATCCATCCAATAATCGTGTACACCTGAATGATTAATTGATATGTTGCCTGGCTGCTTTTCTACATTCCACTATGACTCACATTCATGTATTTCATTGTGATGTACTGTGCTGCCCTAGAAGTTTCGAACGACGTGAGGATGATGCGTTGAATACACAGCACATAAAACAGAACCATCGTACCGTAATACATGCCCATGTAAAGTCCACCGATCAGCTGAATTATAATATTATGTTGGTCATGTTATTTTTACATACATGAAAGCATTTGTCGTCACAGAAGCGTTGATAGAATACGGTAGATAGAGCGGTGTATAGATGGATGCACAAGAGACAGCAGTCAGCCAGACCAATGTGGAACATGAGACGATAGGCAGAGTTCTCCCAACGAGTCCTGGTTGTTTTGATGGTCTGCAAGATGTCATCCCAGAAACTGTGTACCCCCGGAAACGACAGTACTTGCTGGTTCTACTCGAGTGACTGTAACATGACTCACAAATAGCACAGCAAAGTACAGTGGCAGTCCGATGATTGGAATGAGGCAATAGACCGTCGTGTAAAAGTAGTGATACCAGGGAGTGTGCTTGTAGACCCAATACTCGGTTTCGAAGTCCTTCCGCCATATTCCCAAGCATTCGTAGTAGTAGAAATCTTCGTACCAAAAGTGGTCGATATCGTCGTAGTAATAGTATTCGTCAAAGTAGTTGTCGTCATAGACTTTTGCATTTTCTAGAAGATTTGGAAAAGAGACGTCAACCATACCCTGTAAACAATCTGATAATGATAATTGAAAATAACTTTAACTGAAGTGCGAAGTGCGTAAAATAGATACATTTACACTAGTTACTTGCTGCAAAACAATGTGACAGAAGCGACGGTATAGAAATAACTATTAAATAGTCAGCTTACGCAGTACTTACTGTAATCTTAACAAATTCAAAACCGATATGGGCCTGTCGGCGCGAAATCATAAAGTTTGCGATATGAGAAGAAAAAATACAGTTGGCTTATCTAATGGTCATTACTTCAGTCTCTTCAGTTAGTGAGTATTTTATATCTTATTTATTCATATTCAAATGAAAACTACTTAAAAATATAAGGGCCAGGACGAAATTTAAAAAAAAAAACAACTCACATTAAGATTCAGGGTGATAAGAATGTGTTCCAGCCAGATGTTCTTTGACCAGGTGACATGAATGAAGAAATTAAATGCGTTGACATTAAAATATTCTCATTTGTCGGGAATGTCATGTGAAAATGCCATTTCAACCGCGTTTTTGCTCTAAATCACCTGGCCATGTAACGTTCAACCCAAAAAGTATATTTTAGAGTACAGGCTTTGTATCCATTAAGCAGGTGTATATATTTATTTCTGATTAACTGCCTTCCACATACGTCTACTACTCCTAACAACATGCGTATCGATTTGTGGCTTCTCATTGTCTGCGCTTCACACACGTCTTCCATCAAATGCTTTCGAGAAATTATCTGGACGTGAGATTCAGTTTATATTCATTATCAAAAAAATGTGTATGTTTTCTTCAGAGGAGTAGCATTGTACATTTGACTACAGAAATGAAGATATTCATTTTCCATGCGGGACCACACACCGAGCAGTCGGTGAAAATTATCTCGTACCCTTCCCATTCCGTCCAGAATTGAGCATGCGCTTTCAGAATTGCAGCTTGCGAGATCATTTTCATCGACTGCCCGGTGTGTGGTCCCGCACGGAAAATAAGTATTAGAGAGGGCGCGCAGCGCCCTCTCTTTTGGCTTAGGATAGGGCTCGCGCCAGAATTTTCAAGAAGCGATATCCAAAAATCATGTTAGCAGGAATGCGAACTCATCCAATTTATGTTAGTTAGATTCGCACGGTTCCGTAGGCCAGATCACTAATTGATTGGTTCCCGTCACTCTGGCTAGCTCTCTCTCCCGGCAGGCGGGCAGGGCGCGCAGAGAAATCGCGAGAGAGCACGCTGTCGGCAGAGAGCGCAGACATGCACTTACACCACGGCGACCGAAATTCAGAGAAGTGTCGATTAAAATTGTTTTTTTATACAATACCAAGAAAATATAGTTACATATACACGCAACATTGTGCGTCACATCATAAAATGTGTCACATAATAGTTCTGTGCGTACTAATTAACGACAGAGCTTGGGAATCAGTAAGAGAAGAAATTTCTATGAAATTCAACAATAGCACATGTATTATCTGTTAAAAAGTACTTGCGTAAAGATATTTAGTTTGTCTTGACCCAATTCAACAAAAGCGCATGCATAAAACGTTTACAAATACTAACACAAACCTGCGCATAACGGACAGTGGACACTAACAGATGAAATATAACAATACAAATGAATAACGTCATACGTCCATATTAGAGAGAGAGAGAGAGAGAGGAGAGAGAGAGAGAGAGAGAGAGAGAGAGAGAGAGAGAGAGGCGCAGGTTTGTGTTAGTATTTGTAAACGTTTTATGCATGCGCTTTTGTTGAATTGGGTCAAGACAGACTTAATATCTTTACGCAAGTACTTTTTAACAGATAATACATGTGCTTTTGTTGAATTTCTCTTCATTTCTGTTGTTAAATGCACAGAGGCCCCAACTATCTTCCTGAATAAAACTTCATTTCACAGTGACAAGTACGCCGACAATATCGATCGACCGGCTCCGAATGCGTCCTCTCTGTGTGAAGGGGACTATTGTCGGCTGGACTATAATGAGAGACACGTCTATGACTTGAAGCTGGAGATGGTGAGTGTTGTTTAGTATTTGGAATCTAGCAAAATAAAAATCTGTGTTTTTTTGTGTTTAGAAAGTTTCGAACATTTTCGTTGTTGCAGAGTTGCGGAAACGGCTCGATGAAAGATGTGAACCTGGGAGTTTATCCGAAAGTCGTAAGCTGCTCTACGCCCCGGAAAACAGAGATATACGCGTGTGTGTGCAAGTGAGTGGAATGGCAGAGAGCAGTGATTGCACTCGTACTACTACTACTGTTATATTTGTGTAGGCTATCTTAACTAGTAATCGAGTAAACTATTCTATGGCGCTCGCGAGAGAGCAAGAGAAATCGAGAGATGTAGGGAGATAATGAAAAAACTTGAAGCACAACCAAATGCAACAACTACAAGAAGATCAAGAAGGTGCCGCTGATGAAAAAGGTGGGTTTCGGGATAGACAGGAGAGAGAGAGAGAGAGAGAGAGAGAGAGAGAGAGGGGGGGTTCTCCTTGCAGATCAAGTGTCTGGCCTGGGTGAACTTCTCCCCTCCGCGGTACAACGAGAGCGTGGAGCACCGGCCGCCGCCCGCCACCTGCCAGTCCACCGACGGATGCCACACTCATGTGGCACTGTACTATGATGTATGTTCTCTCTCCCGCTTCTCTCCCTCCCTCTACCCTCTCCCCCCTCTCTCTCCTTCTTGTCCTATGCCATTAGACTTGGTAGTTTGAATGTCGAATGACCATTCCTTATATGGAGAGAGAGAGAGAGAGAGGGAGAGAGAGAGAGAGAGAAAGAGAGAGAGAGAGAGAGAGAGAGAGAGAGAGAGAGAGTCTCTCTCCCCAGGGCAAGACGAAGATGCGTCGTGCCTGTAATGACAACCCTCGTGCGCCCCTTATCGAGGACGACCTCGTGCTGCACATGAACGGCTGCTATAATGTGAGAGGCATATTCGTATATTATTCATTAGCTATTCACTAGCTATCTTGACATGCATATTATGAGCTTTATTCACATATTTGTAAAGTGCTACTTGACTTTAGATAAAAATATTGATTCTGATTTAAGATACAAATGAATGATAAGTACGGGATTCAGGGTGGTTCATCGAAAGAGTATTGAAATGTGGTTTGGTTTCAGTGGACTTACGGACAGCTCTCAACGAGCGCCACGAACTGTAGATGCAACACGGTGATGAGAGAGAGAGAGAGAGAGAGAGAGAGAGAGAGAGAGAGAGAGAGAGAAGAGAGAGAGGGAAAGGGAGAGAGAGAAGAGGAGAGAGAGAGGGAGAGAGAGAGAGAGGAATAGGAAGAGAGGGAGGGAAAGGGAAAGAGAGAAAGAGAGAAAGAGAGAAAGAGAGAGAGAGAGAGAGAGAGAGAGAGAGAGGAGGAGATGGTTGCAGACTCTGTGCAATAAAGAAATCCTACCCTATCCAGTGCAGCCGGGCACAGTGGAATGCAGTATGGACTGGGGAGTGGGTTTAATTTGTTTTATTATTATTATATTTATCTACAACAATGTTTGATATGATTCGACAAGATCGTAGTTGGTTAGCCGTATCAAAATGGCATCGGGATTTGGTCGCGTTTTTAGTAAGGTTGTAGTCGAGCGATTTTTTTTGATTTTTTTTGAAAGGCTGATTGCTGCTTTCGAAATCTCGAATTGATTTTGCAGGACACTTGTCTGGGGCAGTTCTGTGTGCTCACGTATACACGATCGATATTCGAGATGGGCATAGACGGGTACTACTTTCCCATCAAGGTGCGTCTCTCTCTCTCCCTCTCTCTATCCCTCTCTCTCTCTATCCCTCTCTCTCGCTCTCTCCCTCTCTCTCTTTCTCTCTCTCCTTTCTCTCTCTGTCTATATCATGCAGAGAGCGAGAGAGAAGCAACACTTCTCAAAGGGACACGATATTTGATTACAGTGGCTACTTTCAGAATCGCGAAGAGTACGATATCCTGAGAAGAGGCTGTCTTTCTGTCAACGAGACACACGCAGACGGAAAGACTGTGGTGAGCTATTCGTCTGTTTGTCTCTCACTCTCTTGTCGTTTTTCCATGACATATAGAGAGAGAGAGAGACAGATAGAGAGTGAGGGAGAGAGAGAAAGAGAGAGGGAGAGAGAGCCTCCTTTCCAGCCGGGCCTGATCGACCACTACAACGTGGTGCACTACCTCTGCTCGGATCCGTTCTGCAATGAGAGTGTGGCCACGGCACTCGCCTCCATTCACAGCAGTGGAGGAGTCACTCCCACATTCTCCAATCTCAAGCCGTAGTGGTTGATATTCATGTTTTGTATTTTTTGTTAGTATATAGTGTTAGGTATCTCTCACATACACAGGAGCGGGGTGTCATGCCTATTCTGTCGAATCTAAAGCCGTAGTGGTTTATATGCTTATGTCTAGTATTTTTTGGTATTTGTCAGTATATCCACAAGAGTGGAGGTGTCAAGCCTATATTCTAGTGAATACGAAGCCATAGTGGTCTTGATATATGTTTTGTATTTTTGTGTTTATCAGTATGTAGGTCACCTCTATCCTTTTTCCACATAAGTGGAGGTGTCACACCTATTCTAACCAATCTGAAGCCGTAGTGGTTTCGATTCAGGGCTAGTATTTGTTTTTGTGTTTGTTTTCAAACACATGCTTTAATTATCGCTGGAGCAAAAATTGGCATGCATTTTTATGAACAATCGACTGGTTATATTAATTTATTAATTAGAATACGCAATGGTATTAATTAAATACAATAAATATATTACATATCAAACAAATAAGTAAGATCACTTCCCGGATGGGCACTGGATGAAACATCGATCTTTTGAAACTACCGGTAAGTTAACTATGAAAAAAAAACATTCAGAGCACAGGGGGGAATGAAACCGGCTGGGTGCAATTGATTGAGTAGACTGAATATTAAACCGGGGTCAGTTAGAAGCCAAACACCTCCTCGTCCGAAGGCTCACTGGATGGAGGAGACTTGACAGACAGAGAGAGGGGAGCGGGGTGGGACTGGGGAATGGCCTGGGGAGAAGGAGAGGTGACTGGGACTGTGGGGTTCTGGGCAGATGCGGAGGCGGCAGATGAGAACTTCTCGAAGGACTCGTCAGCGAGGAAACTGGAGATGAACTCGCCGGCAGACAGAGTGGGGGAGGGCTGCAATGGTAAGAGTGAATGAGGAAGAGAGAGGGTAGAGAGAGAGAAGGAGAGGGAGAGGAGGGAAAGAGGGAGAGACAACGAGAGAAGTATACCCACCTGGTTAGACTGAGAAGGCGAGTTGGCGTACACCGACACGGGAGACGACTGGTCAGAGTAGACGAGCGACGGATTCAACTGAACATGTGGTTATGAGAGGGAAAGAGAGAGAGAGAGAGACTACCCACCTGCGAGCCACACTGCGACTCTTCATACACCGACTCGGGCGATTGCTGAGAGGCGTAGAGAGAGGCGGATACCTGAAAACATTGGGAAATGTTTTCATACATAGAGAGATTTTTCAAAGAGAGTAGTGGAACGATGTACTCACCTGCATAGAAGGCGGCGAGTACGCGCACTCTGGCGAGGACTGCTCATCGCCATAGAAAGCCGCCGGCTCCACATTGGCATACTGAAAGGCGAGTGGAGTCGCATACGCAGACTCGATCGGGGCGGGAGTGAAAGAGCCGTAGGGCGATGTCTGAAACGATGGTTGAGAACGGACCAGTGACGGTTTCAGCGCACCTGCGGGGTGAATGCGGGAGCAACTGGCGCGGGAGTGAACGAGCTATATGGCTGCCTCTGAAACATCATCGCAATTAGACTGGTGATGAAGTAGAAAAGGGAGAGAGAAGAGGGAGGGAGAGAGAAAGCGCGCACCTGCATATTAGTGTAGTGGAACCCGCCATAGATCCTGGCTGGCGGGGAGACGGAAGGGAGTGGCTGCGACTGCTGCTGGCTCTTCAGCATCTCCTGCTGCCGGTAGAACCACGCCTTAATGGTTGGTAGTAATAGTAAATGATTTGACAAAGTTGAAAAATCAGTTTGCATCCCCTATTTGACAGACCACAACCCTGCACTCACCATCTGCACTTGCATCGGGTCTGGCTGCAGGAGAGGCGCTGGCTGGGGAAGGGGAGCAGGGAGGGGAGCCGGGTCGGGAGCAGCCGCCGCGCCCTTCATCCTTCTCTGCTTCACCGGAAACGCTTCGTCCGGAATGTACGGGATACTGTAACACAAAGACATTACTACAGCTTTACAATGTCAATACCTATAAAACCATTAATAAGTAGTTAATCCCGGATAAATGACTTGCTTACAGTACCTGTCTCGTCCCGGGAAGAAACGATAGACGCCGGTCTCCACTCGCTGGAAGAAGTGGAATCCGGCGACAGTGCGATGCTCCAGGTCCGAGAAACTGCGCGCCATCGCGTGGAAGGACTTCTGGAAAGGTTCCGATATACTTATTTCTAACAGCATCAAAATGTGACCATGGCTTGTGGACAGTGAGGAAAGGATAGCCGGATAGACGCGAGTCGGATCCTCACCTGATCGCCCCTCCTCCTCCTGTTCCACTCATCCTGGAAGTGTCTGGTGGTCAGTCGGCACGTGAACTTCTCCGCATCCAGCCAGGAGACGATTGATGACTCATCATTGCCCAGCAGATCCAGCATCAGTTGAAAGCACGGGTTCGAGTCGCAGCCTGGAATAGGGAGTGGTATAGTAACATTAGTGACCTTCAGAACAGCCGTTTACGGTATAAAAAGGTCTTCATTTCTGTACTTTTATGCACACTCACGCTTTAGAACAGCCAGGAGCTGTCGTCGATGCAACTCGAGTGGAGAGCGCTTGTGGGGACGATGCGAGGAATTCGAGAAGAAGACGTCGTAGTAGGAAGGAATCATGGTGAGAGTGTGATGCGCAGCCTTCCATGACCTCCTTATATGGAGAACAGACCAGGGACATAATTGGAGTTGTTGGCAGTGAGAGGTACGTGTGAGAGAGTGAGTGGTGACACATACCCCGCGGCGGGATAGGGCAAATTGGAGTGCGGTGAGAAGCAGACGATGATTGGAAGTAGGTCGTGTGAGCGCTGTGCTTTCTGTCGATGCGAAAGTGAAAACAGAACAAATTCATCTATGAAACAGTGAATACATTATCACTAAAATACATAATCGTTTGTTGACATTAAAAAAACATTCTTCTGCATTTGAATGCGCATCTAAACATCTACTGCACAAGTATTATTTTCGTGATCTTTTGGTGTTAGCACTTTTGATAAAAAGATATGTGAATTCTAATCTCTACACTCTACATGCTATGAACGATACATGCGCAAACGAACTCCAAATGCGTACACTATTATACGCCTCACTAATTAGCTTGAATAGTCGTCTCCTGATTGGATGCGATAGACGCTATTATGACAGTGCTTCTCGAAATCCCACACGTTCCCAGAAAAAAAAGACAGTTTAAAAAACCACACTTAATCCTAATCCCTTACTACTCACTAGCACCGTTTTCAATTTGTTTATTTGATTGAATTACAACCAACGCGCAGCGGTGGTTGGTTTGTGTTAAGAATACCCGCGCGCTAGAATCCGCAAGAAGCGATTGAAAGAAAGGTCCCTTAGAACCTCTCACCCGCGCACTTTCGCTCCCGGCAGTCAGCGAGGTGCATTTTCCGGCACTGCCTGTGGGTCGCACTGATATCTCTCGATTTGCTTCTCGACCGCGTGAGCTGTGGTGTTGTGGTTAGCGATTGCGCCCGTTGATACGCCAGACTCGAGTTCGACACCGGGTGGTGGCAAAGTTTTTGTACTATATGGTTTTACAATGA